>NNCF01131076.1:0-12949 GCA_002313205.1 Laupala kohalensis | reverse complement strand
CCTACTAACTGATTGCAGAAGATACTCAAGAATACGGAGACAAATTGGTCTGGCTGCAGATTTACCAACAATTCTCGGAAATGAAACGGTTAATGTTAACAAACTATTGAATTTTGTGAGTGGATCGGGGTTCCTCCCACAAGTTCTCGGGAGGGTTTAAAATTTTCAGTCCCTTTTCATCTTTACTGTATTCTTTGTTTTCATCGTTTGTTTCTGTAATTCGAAAATATAGTATTTAAAAATTGTTTACCCTTCTTTTTTGATGATATAATGTAANTGTTTTCTTTTCTTTCATCTTTCTATTTGGATATTTGATGATTTCAGGAGGGTTTTTTAGTGGGTATGGTCGAGATATTCGGCGAGTCCCACACACGGGGAAGAGTCACTGCGGCTCTTCTCTATGGTGCGAAACTGCATTTTTCCCTACTTGCATGGGCTCTAATGACCTTGGATGTTGACGAGCCCTAAAACCCCACAAAAAAATATATATATATAGTAGTTCTCTTCTATACATAGTACTTTGGCATCATTCCATAGAAATTCATGATTGTGGTCGAGATGATCATGGGAAATCACAGAGGGGTTGTTTCTATAAATATTGGGTTTATGTTCCCTAATTAACGAACTATTAGAATGTCCAATGTATTTGTATTCACAATTTTTACTACTTATTACATAAATTACATTCTTTAATTCGCTGGTTTCAATGTTATACTTGCCTCTCTTGATAAAATTCATTCCATTGTAAGTTTTAATAATAACTTTGATATAAGAATCGTGAAAAGTTTTTCGTAATGGCGTTACTAATATTTTTTTGGTATGTGAAAACTGCAAAGTTTTTTGATTGGCAACAGGTAAATAAATAAATTTGTCAAAAAAACAGTACAAACTGCGTATGACCACGTGGAGGACAATACACTAATTTACTCTCCGGAAGCAAGCAAGGGACCATCACATCAATTCCTATCACTGGCCCTAAGACAGAGGCGGATTCAAAAATTTAAGCAAAAATTCCTAGATAAGATAAAAAGTTAGCTGCGAGTTATAATACTAATAGAATGTTAATATGTTTGTAATTTAACACAAAAGTTTCTTTTCAATGTACAAATTATTATCGAACTATTGATTACACTGAGTATAATGTTTAAAAATCATAAGAATGGAAATAACACTAAATTCACGATTTATTGTAACAATTTCGAAGAATAGTCTTATATTTACGGTAATAATTATGGAATTCGGGTGGTTTGTTATAGAGTTTTGAAAGATAATATAAACGACGTTCGTTTTTTGAAGAACTTCTTATCCCTTAGGTGATCCATCTATTGCATTTCTTTGTCTTAACTTGAGAAAGCTATAGTTGTACAGTATTAGGAATATTGAGGTAAATACAATGAATTTGTTGTCGGTGTTTTGGCAATTGTAAACATCTTTCTTTGTTTCTTCACGCATATAATTTATAAATATGGATTGATTCGTGTCATTAAACTCTCTTGAAAACTTTTAAAGGATTTTAAGTGGTTTTAGTTTATTATTAATAGTCAATACTTGAGCAAGGTGATCGCTGTATCCGGTGATAAACACTTCAGAGAAATACGAGATTCCATTATTGACGATAATTTGATCTAGTAATGTTTGAGATGAACCGGAGAGGCGAGTGGGGTCGTTTATCATAGTAATAAGGTTGAAGGAGTCGATAAGATTCTTGAATCGATTAATTGGTGAATGTGCAGAGTCGGATGTACTCAGGAAATCGATGTTGAAAACACTACATATAACGATAGATTTAGTAGATTTATGTGTGATATGTTTTAAAACAATTTCGAATTTTTCGAAAAAATTTGTCAAGGTCTGATTGAGGATGTCTATAAATACACAATATAACAATACCGGTGTCGATCAGATTAACTTCAGAAAGTCCTCGTAGCCTTGCAATGGAGAAGATAAAATATANTTCTTTTTTTTCAACAATAGGTGTATATTCTTTATTGGAGTGATCTTCTTCCACTCATTCTTGTAAAACACTGCTTCAGAATCAACGAGACAGACGCTGCGTCGAGAGCTGAGTCTTCAAGCTATTATTCTGTGTTTGTGTGTACAATTAGAAATAGCATTATCGTTGATGTTGTTAGTTGAAAGCCAATGTTCTGTGAGGCATAGCAAATCGAATGGATTTTCGTGTACCAGAATTTCAATATCTTTCAATTTGTTTGAAAGGGATTGGACATCATGGTGAAATATAAGAACAGAGATGTAGGTGGCCGCTCAACCCAAACAAATGAAGTGAGATACTTCCCGCTTATACAAACAGAGCGCGTCAATGACCGGGATACCTCAAACGTAAGGACAAAGGATGGACCTATGACAAATGACTATCGTCGTCAATATCAGCTGTCTTTCACGGGAACCAGGAAGCGACTGAAATACGTATTGTATCTTATTAAATTCATTTTTTGGTCATTGTTCCATGAAATAACTTATAACAATTCGCATTATGGAATAGTGTGAATTTACTTATTAAATTCAACTCGTTATTGATCATACCTCTAAAATGTTGTGTTTTTTAGAGCACCAATTAGATTAATTCTTCTTCAAACAATAAGCTGTGTTTTAATTGATTCTTCTTCTTACTCTTGTGGTGAATTGTTAGCAGATTTTTCTGCGTGCTGGAGATGTGAACGTGTTTGGAGCTTTATGTTTTGTGTTAACAACCAATAATCTATTCATCAAACTTTGTGAAATCGTATGAACTTGTTTGTCCCGGACAAAAATCGTGTGCAACGATCGGGAAGCGACCAATAGGAGCTCCCGAATGGCGCTGGGTATGTTGTGGTAGTTTAATGAAGTGTATCCACCGACATAAAATTGTTATTTAAATTTGTTTTCAAGTTTTTAAAGACTTATTTTTTTTAAATTTATACTGAATACTGGTATATATTACGTATTAGCTAATTAACAGTGAGTGACATTTATGCAGACAGCGTGGCTCAGTGGGTAGAGCGTTGAGTTGCAGGCTGGATGGCCGGATTCCATCCCAGATGGGGGAGGTATTTTTCATCACACCTCAACGTCCAAACTGACTCTGAGGCCTACTCGGTCTGCTGTGAAAAGGGTATCGGATCTATCATGGAATCAAACCGGTCTAAGCAAGATACTGGTCACATCTCCTCCTCCTAGAGCCGAGGTCAAGATATTGCGGAGCTCTACCCCCTACAAACATCTTGGACATCTTCGGGGTCTGTTGTGGAATAGTTTGACTTTGACTAGTATGAAGAATGTTTTTATGTTGTATAGTGAGGAAGGTTACTATGGTTGAAGAATGATATGAAAATTTTAATATTGCGATATATTTTTACCTCTTTGAGATGTTTTCCTCTCTCATTTAAGAGTAAAACACCGGAACATAAAACCGAAATATGTAATAGCAAATGACAATAGATCTTCCAATAAAATCACGGTTTTGTGTCTACGTAGTTTATAATAAAGAATATTTACCTTCTTCCTTTATGTGTTGAAAAAAAATCATACGTTCCGCATACGCAATGAGAATAACTCCATCAAATACCTGAAAAAAGACAATAATCTCCTTGAGTGAATATGAAGAATATTTTATGACTCTTGAGATTGGTTGTACTTAAATCTCCAATTGAATTGAATTTATCTTTTTTGAATTATTAATTCAATTGAAGCACTCCCGAGGCAACTTAATGTAATGCTGCCAGATAATGTTATTCAGATTATATTTAGTATTAGTTCCCTGAAATTAGTAGATGGTAACGACAATCTAATATGTAACAAATCAGTTTTTTGTGGGGAAAGTAATATGAACAGTGAACTCACTTAAATCCCTTCGTATGCAGCTTCACCTGCCATGACGGAGTTTGTAGGGTGTACCAACAACTTGGCCCACGTAAAGGGGTTAGTAGGAGTGATTGGTAATAGTTAGAGTTATTGATACTAGGGGCAGTAGGAGGTGAATGGAAGTAGATACACTATATTTAGAAGAGACTGGACAATCAATCGCCGGGAGTTTTACGAAATCCGCCATTTTATTTCAAAGTGCGGATTTCCGAAAAAATTACATCGAAGTGCATTAGATTGTGAGCAGGTAAGTAATTTTTTGTTTACATGTAAGTTTTTATTGTTGAAAATGTTGAACATTTTTAAAAAGAACGTTATAGTTTTTGAATTCTGTTGTACTGTATACATGTACTTATTATTTTTCATTCACAATATTTTATCGCTAAACTAATATAACAATAATAATGAAATCTGTTTGATTAAACTTAACTTCGTAGTTGAATCATTATTTAAATCTGTTCATAATATTTGTTAATTTAAAATGTTTTGCACGTGTTTATATTATGTAGTAGTATATTATGCAAAACGTTTTCAATTTTAGATAATTTATATGCAACTTTTCATGACTTTCTAAAATTAAAATAAATCAATTTTATTTCTGAGGCGTTTTTTTACATTTATAAAACATTTTTTATTTATAAATTGTCCAGTAAATGTCGTTGAATGAAAGTAAATGAAGGCGATCGACTGATGGCGACAATTGGCATACTATATTCTGGGTTGTTGGCGTTGAACTATTGTTTACATGTTTGGAAGAAATATAAGGAAGTATAAAATGCAATAAATTTTATTTCTAATTATAGGATTAAAAATGAAAAATGCAAGATTGTTTAGCAGTTATACTATTTAATATTTTCTTATGCATAAGTATGTTTTTCATACTTCTAAAATTTGAAAACGATTGATCAATGAAGTGAGTTTATAATTTTGTGTTGTATACTTAAAGAAATTCATTTGAAATGTTGATAATTTTAAACATTATTAATCTAAATGTAATGTTTCATCTTTGAGAATTAAAATTTTCTTTTACTTTACAAAGAAGCTATTATTTTTATATGTAAATAAAACTATATTTATTGCTTTTTCAGAACAAGAATTAAAACTAATATCAATATTTATTCAAATCTGTAAATTGGTAAGATTTTTTAAAAATGTTACTTTTCCCCAATATTATTAACATTACCTACATTTATCAAGATTTCTTATGAAGATGAACAGGAATAAAACTTAGCATTTTACTTTTATGATATTTTATGAAAATAAAATTGAGTATTTTTTATATAACAAATGCAATCCATCATTCTATTTTTTTTCACTAACTTTATTTTCTATGCAGATTTAATCAAGAATGACTTATTATGCATTGAAGATATAAACGAAAACAAAGATTAAACACAATGAAATACAATTTCACCATGTAAAATGAAACATTCTTGCTTAACTTTAATGACTAAAAAGATTATCTTGTAATGAATGAAATTCTGCTACTGCCAGCTCCTTTTCAAAAAAATTTCCAAGTATAGATATCTGATAAATATTGTCGTCAGAATGAATTAAGCCTCTAAATGTTTTGAAGTAAATGTAAATAATAATAATAATAATAATAATAATAAATTTATTGTCAAAAAACAGTACAATCTGCGTATGAACACGTGGAGGACAATAAACTAATTTACTCTCCTGAAGCAAGCAAGGGACCATCCCATCAATTCCGATCAAGGGTCCTATGTAAAAATGAAAAACATTACCGAAGAAATGTGAGTTCTAAAAATAAATCAAAATTNCTACAATCAAAAGGATCAAAAGTACAAAGTATTGTTGGATTTTACTTGATGAATTTCTCCCTCGCTAGTGAGCACACGCCAAATTATGGGAACGTCTTTCAGGTATCCGTCTGTTTTCCATGAAATATCGAAACGATAACCCTACAGTTTCGGAATGAAAAAGAAATGCATTTCTTAAACTTCTTGTTCACTAAAATAATTTTACATGCATATATTTATATTCTAGAAGTCTTTCTGTAGAGAAAGATAACTATTTTTTTCCTGATTGCAGCTAATGGAAGTATGTCAGACGATTATGAAATAGTATTGCGTTCTACGGCGATCAATCCCCTTTTGAACTAGAATGGCCGACATTTCGTCAATGGTCAGTCTCTCTGAAATATAGGGTCTCTAAATGTGGCTTTTCTGTAGCCACAGCTTGATAAAATGTGAAAAGCTACAACTTTTATTCCTAGCCACGTCGGGAATTGAACCCGGGATGCCTTGATGATGAGCAAGCACACCATCACCACAGCCACCGGAAGGGATATATAGGACATAGGTGGGCAATGAAAGAATGGAAACTGCAAACAATATCTTAAATGTCCGAAGAACTCTATGAAAAGTATTAAAAAGCTTTTTAAACCTTTTTTCCTTTTCTCACTTCTGTTCTCATAGAAAATATTTCCATTCAGAAATACACTCAAATTATTATTATGTTTTAATCATGTTTTATTGTATTGTATCTACTATTACGTATTTTTAACATCATGATGACTCCAACGTGGTCAAAAATCTTTAACTTGATGAGTAAATTAATACTGCATCACCACAACCTAATTATNATACACTCAAATTATTATTATGTTTTAATCATGTTTTATTGTATTGTATCTACTATTACGTATTTTTAACATCATGATGACTCCAACGGGGTCAAAAATCTTTAGCTTGATGAGTAAATTAATACTGCATCACCACATCTTATTTAATATATTATTCAATGCAATGAAACCACCAAGTAACTAACTTTTTAAAAGATTACGAGAGTTCGAAATTATATTTTCATACAAGGGACAATACATTTTATTATGTCTTATGGCGAGGTTCAGGCAAAGAGACCTGCTCTTCCACATAACTGGGACACCACGGAGGTGTAACCGTGAATTGGGAAGGAGAGATGTTGTGGTGCCGGATCGACATTTGTCTGGAGTAGGTGGAAACCTCGCCTATCACACTACCACTGTCGGTCAATTCTCCGTTTCAATAGTTGTCTATAAATTGCTTAAATTGTCAGTAAGGTCTGTTGTAAAATATTTTAATCAGTATTAGAATATTTATACTAATTTTAGATCTATAAAATATTAAATTCCCTATCGTCAGAACGATTTTAATTGGGTAAACTTACTATGAAGATCATGGCGAAAATGAGAACTCCACAGCGCAGAGGAATAATACAGCAACATTTCTTGCGAGGGGTGCATAATCCACAACACGTCAAGCAGCTTAAGAGACCGCAGCACATGTTTCTTCCCTGTGGACTGACGTTTCTCACACAATAAAATATACTTCAAAAACATTCGAATTATTGTAAGTTGCAAATTTTCAGCCATATTGGTTGTCCGCGAGAATTAGGTTGTCGCGAGTGATGAAGAATAAAAACGAGGATTAGTAATTGTTGACGTTGCGGAAGCATTTATTGCTCCATCTTTAGAGCCGTAATATACTATAACGTGGACAATATAAGTAACACATTATATAGAACAACGACAAATATGTACATCAAATGCCGTATTTCTATCTAATGTGTTATTTATATTGTCCGCACTATTTTATATTATAGCTCTGAAGATGGAATAATGTCCGAAAAGTTAGCAAGTACTAATCGTCGCCTCTATTCTTGCCCCCCCCAGGGGACTTACATCTAGTAAGAACGTGTTGGGCAAACACGGGGCCCCGAGCTGAGTCTGGCATTACTTCCACTTACTTGTGCCAGACTCCTTCCTTTCTCTTTCCTGACCTTCCTTGGTCTTCTCTTGTTCTTTTCGATCCCGACGCTATTAGGGCTACGGTATCTTTCATTTTCCTCATCCCTTTCATTTTTGCCCTACCCCTCATTTTTTGTCCCCCTTATTCTTTGTCTCCCCTCATGTTATGTCCTCCCCTCAATTTTTGTACCCCCCCTCATTTTTTGTCCTCAATGTTTTGATGTATGTTTTGAGATATGTTGATATTTGAATTGTAATTCAGGAGGGTTTTTAGTGGGTATGGGCGAGTCCCACACGCGGGGAGAGTCATGTTGGCTCTCCCTAGTGCGTAACTGCATTTTCCCTACCTGTACAAGTTTTTAGGGATCTAATGACCTTTGATGTCGACATGAGCTGTAAAACCCCACAAAAAAATCTATTCTTGCCAACATAATGACAACCTAATTCTGCCATTTGAATTATTTTATTTGAGAAACAGATTTTTCATTGATGTTGACGTAAAATCATAGTGACAATAGCTACAAATGATATTTATGATATTGAAACTATCTGCAAGTACTAGCAATATATACATTTGGATTAATATGCAAATTGGTTTCAAATTCTGGACACGTGTTCTTCACAACACAATTCAATTTGATTCAAGTTAGTTTTTGTGTGATAAATATTTTATCGGTAGTGAAATAAAAGTGTTATTTCCTCAATTGAGATAAAATTTAGAATTTACATATTTATTTCATACACTTGCAACTCCGCAAAAAAACGGCGTTATTTTTTGTATAGTTTTACTTTCCATGTATACAGTACGTATAAGGAAAGAGTAGTAATCGGCCAAAATAACATTTCGGGATCTCTTCAGATCTATACGAATTGTCTCTTGGAGAGTCTATTTTTAAATTTATGCGATGATGTCCAGTGTCGTAGCGTGGAGAATTTTGTTCCCCCGATAACTCACGAACAAATAATGAAATCAAACCAAATTACAGAAAATTGAATTTGAATTTATTGGGAATAAAAGTCAATTTCTGAACAGCCCATAATGACTTCATTTACATTTGGCGCTCCATCACCGGTTTCTTAAAAATCAAAATTTTGAAAAAATTAACAAAAACATTTATATTGTACATTGATTTCTGAGTTCAGATTGCGAAATAGCGTTTCCATACGCCTCATCGCTTTCGATATACGGCGAAATATTATTACGCAAAAAGAGCTATTACTTTCCAATTATTATATAGTATGTGAAAGGAAAGTATAGTAATAATCTTGGAATCGCCTTTTTTAAAGTCCTATAAACCNTATATATATGTGTGTGTATATATATATATATATATATATATATATATATATATATATATATATATATATATATATATATATACACAAACATGTGCATAATTATAAAAAAATGACATTAAAAAGATATATAAAATTTACCGACTTAGTTTTATTGCTATTGAGGACTTTTACTTCGATGGTAATTTTTTGAGTATTATAATTTGAAAGTTGAATGAGGCACACTCCAGATGTTTTAGATATAGAGCTGATATAGATCTGAGAAGTGTATCTGGATAAATAGTATTTCTATACGTAATACTTTTTTGACTCTTTTCACTTAAAAGGTTTGACGTTTTAAATTTTGAAAAATGTTCATAGAGCATTTGCAAACAGTTAGAGGAAAATTATTCATTAAAGACGAAATGTATTGATTTATGAAAAACAATTCTTTTAAATTTAGTAAAAGAACTTGTCAATAAAAGGCGAGTTCTGAACTGAGATACAAGAGTTTTTCAAAGACATTGTACTCACCTTCACTTTTATCCAGCGAAGTTGGACACGATCTTCCTGTTAAAACATATTGGGAACACCAATGTTGCACCTCGAGAATTACACACCAAAATTTAAACAATTTTTATAGTAAACGAGTCGGTATCTAGAAACTTAAAATAATTTGTTCCTCGTAACATCATACTTGATTTTAATGAATTTCTAGCCAAGATGGGTATTGTTTATGGTATTGTACGAGTCAATGATTATGTAGTTTTCTGTTTATGTTTTTGGAAGTTATTCTTTTCACGTTGGCACTCCATATGAATGAAGGAAAAGTTGTGCGAGAACCACGACCTACTTGATTATACTACTGATTATCGTGTGTATACGACCTCCTCATATTGCTTTCGAATTCGAGCCCAGTTTTGGGTATATGCGAGGTGCCACGATGAGAATTTCAACACTGTGGAGCGTTGTAACTCTAACACAGCACAAGATAACACAAGTACCAATCCTATCCTCTGTATGGCCCACGGACTCAATCCAGTCTCGACAGTCAAAAGTAGCATCCGTGGACAGAGTTTGCGCCTCTATCGGGACGGCTGCCAATTAATTGAACAAGAAGTTCAAAATACAACAGCTAGGTAGCGCAACAGTGTTACTCCACCACCTTCTCTACCCTCGCCGCTCATGTCAGTCAGTCCTCCTCACTCCTAGATCTCCTACAATGTTATTATTCTCAATATTTATTTAGAATTCATATCATTTTTTCTCTTTAATAAAGTTAATTAAATAATGAACATTAAACAATTTTATCGTCATATATAAAAAAAGAGTCTGAAATTAAATATTCTAATAAATATCTTAAACATGAGGAAATGAAAAGCGAGGAATTACACAATGAAAAATCCTATGTTCAAGAACACTTTAATGGCTATGAGACCTTGATTTCGAAAGAAAACACACACACACAAATAGCGACATTTTTAAAGAACGAACAAAATTAACTTCTTCTTTATATCTAGTTTGGAATAACGATGATAATTCTTATCAACAAATATAAACATAAAAATAACAGTCCATAGATTTACACTTGCCCGCGGGTGTTGCTGCTAACGAGTAACAGAACTTTAAACGGTGTATCCAGGTCCATCTACAGCAGCGACTTCGTCTGTAGCCGCTTCCAATTATTGAATTTTGTAAACTCTGGTCACAATTGTCCAATAAAGTATCTAGTCAAGAATTAGCCCGTGGTATGGCTCTTGAATCAAACTCTCTGGCGACGTAGTTCCGTTTCCGACCTCCGTCCTCAAAAGGGCGCAACAGACATCCCCGATTTGTGACCATTATATGTGCACTTCAGATTTATTTGTAAAATGGGTAATAAGATCAATAGGTTTAATTAGTAATATGATCGAGTAGGTTGTTAGAAGAACTCAACAACTTTATTATATTCGGAATCTGAAGGAGCTGCAAAAGCAAGGACCAACTGGAAACGAGTATCGAAACTGTTTTTTTGATCGTTCAATTGTAACGATATTCACTTTACGTCTTTTTGGTGAATTTTACTTTAAGTAAGATAATGTATACAGTACATAAAAATAGAGTCAATAAATTTTACTTATGTGAAGTATCAAAAAAAAAAGTATTGTTATTGCAATCCAATACTTTCTTGTAGGAAGTATTGGAATCGATTACTTTTACCGTTAGCTGTTGAAAAATATGCCTAATGTAAATGAACATTTTCAGAAAAAAAATTTTCTTGCAATTTTCATAGGATATTTTTACGTCGGATTATTTCCGGGAAGTGTCCTCTAACTTAGTAACCAAAATTGATTATTGAAGGAGGGTTGTGGGGCAGTAAAACATTCCTTTCAAACATATTAACATAAATGAAATGATGTATAATAAAAAAATATTTATTAGAAAGGGAATCAGTAGAAATAAATTAATTTTAACAAAGAATTGCAGATTTCTCCATCTTCTCTTTCTTGTGTTGTTGAATTACCTGTAAATTTGAATGTTAGAATGTTTTGTTACATATTGCAGGTAAGTACGTGCGTACATAAATGAGGCATAATAGGCAACTAACGCCAAACATGGCTCAAACTATAAATCCATTTTTTCTGTAAGTAATATTTAAATGAAGTACACATCTCGGTAGAAAGATTAAACATAATATTATGAATTGAAAAATAGTAGTTGTAAAATGTATTTACAATTTCCATGTCAAAACACCTTTATGAAAATCTTCTCTTGATTGTTATTAAAATGTTGCGTTTATAACCACCAGATAGATAATTAATTTGCAAAAACATATCATTAAGATTTTACATATCTTATAAAACATAAAAGTCACTTATACATTTCTTTATAAGAATAAAAATATTTTACTTCTAAATCACGTAACTTAACTTGTAAATTCTGTTATAGTATTTTTAACACGGTTTTAAGCTCTGGCATTTTAGTTTATAAAAAATAACAGCGTAACGGAGGTATGTTATAAAAAAGGATAATGTTAAAAACTGCATAATGACACTGGGCAATAATGCCCTAAACCCACCATTGATGTTTACCATTGGCTATACTTTTGATAATGCGTCTTCTGGCAATTTTATCTTAAGTTTTTGTTTCACATTACAGAAATAAATGGATTATTTTATTTTCATAACAACATTATTACAATTATTTTGACTACATTATAAAAACATCCTCGCCTAGGCCATTAGCACCCATGAGGGCTAATAGCGTCCAACCGTGATTTGATAGGGCGTTAATATCCGACAGGTCGATATTGACTATTTCGAAAAATTTTATACTACATTTCGCATATAAATAATAATAATAAACTTTATTGTCAAAAAAGCAGTTACAAACTGCGTATGAGAACTCGGAGGACAATAAACTAATTTACTTAGTTTATTAACGAAACGTGAAGGGTAGTAACCTACATTATAACACAAATAAAAAAGTTTACAAAAGTACAGCAAAACAATTAAAAAACTAATAATGCTGTGGGAATAGATTTTACATTACGGGCGTCAGTGACTATATCATTTATGATTCGCAATCCAATACTTCTTATGGGAAGGATTTGGGACAATTTCTTTCTTTTAAGATGGTATAATGTGCCAGATAATAATAAAGTTGTGAATATGCATTCCATTGAGTCCAGAGCTTCTCCGTCATATAATTGTTATTGTTGTTGTTATTATTATGTAAAATACTAAAAATGCACCAAAAATGAGGCGCTTGCCGTATTGTTACTTGATTCTTTAAATTATTCCATTGAACATCGAATCCAAAAGAAAATGTGAATCAACAAAATAACCAATATTATCGACTAAACAGTTCAATGGATGATTCTCTATTATAATATTTAATTTTGTTATAAGTTCGAATCTCAGTCCCGTCTCCAATTTTGATTGAGCATAACAATTATATGTGCCCTGGCGGTGTACCAAACGTGTAAGAAAAGGCGTGGTGTGTACCAAACGCGCTGTGTCGAGCGAAGCTGATGACATAAAATGGAATCCAGAAATATAATAACCGACGAAATACCTGGTC
>NNCF01131073.1:1161713-1224661 GCA_002313205.1 Laupala kohalensis | reverse complement strand
TCTGACCACATCCTTAGCACAACCGGATTTCCGGCCCCATGTTAATCAAACCGGATATCCGGGCTGGTTCCGGCCGAAATCCCTACTGAGACTGATAAATCTAGTCACGTTATCCTATGGGTATATAAAAGGTTTTACGGTAAACTTTTCTTTAAAATTAACATTGGCATTAGTACAAATTTTGTGAATTTCTTATTGTGAAGTCAGTCTTCTCACAGATATTCTCAGGTTGACAGACCTCTCCCATTTCCTTGATGGATTGATATTCAGTTTGTAGAATGGAAAATTTCAGACTTTTTTTATATTGTATTTGTAAATGGGAAATGTAGCGTGCTATTGAATTGATTAACACCTTTCTCATTTGTTAAACAGAATGATATTCAACTTGTATAAATCAAAACTGTATGGTTTCTTCATAGATTATTGTAACTAGTTCATACTATGATATATCTATCGCTTTTGGTGACATGGTACTGGTGGATTGTCTTCATTTCTTTATCAATTATTTGTACTTGACCTTCATTAGATTTGTGGCATGTAATTCTCTCATGCAATGAGCAGAGGTATTTATACACCACTGTGGCTTAAAGCAAAACCAACATTCCATTGACAGCTTTCTATATAGCCTTTCTATGACAGCTTTTCTCATGTGACTTGTTTTAACAGTCTCATTTCTTTATTATTGATATGAATAGTTGGTGGATATAAATAAATGAGTACCTTATTGCAAGTATACCCCATTTTTGTATACTGGATTGTATATTTCCATTCATATGAGAATGTCCTGAATCTTTATTATGAATAAATAGAATTAAGAGCAAGTATGTATTTTCTTTGTGTACATTTCCTGTCAATTTTCCTGTTTTCATTTTCTATTTCATATGTGTAGTAAAATATTTCAGTTATACATCCTGTTAACTATTCACAAATGTTAATTTTTGGAGGGAAAGTATTTTCAGCTAAATTATTGTGAAATTAAGAAGCATGAGGTCGAGGGAGTGGGGGTTACAGTACCTGGTTGGTGAAGGGGGAGGGGAATCGGGAACTGTCACGCGCCCTGTGGCCGGTTTTTGAACTTGTAGTTTGCGTGTAACAATGTTAGGAGCGCTGAAAGCTGTTAACACACCGTTAGTATGGGAGAGGGGCGTCTGGTTTATAGTCTGTGGTCCACACCAAGAGACGCGAGAAACGTTCGTTTACGACGCCTTCACTTCACTTGAAATGCTCTCACTTTCCATCGGAGATACAAAGGTACTTATAAACATCCATTTTAATTATTGCAAAACATATTGCATTTCATCTTGAACACAGCATAATAAATTTCGTAAAACGCTGAACCGAAATTGAATTATTGAGAAATGTAAACAATTGAGTAATTTCTTTGATTACCAAGAAATTATATAAAACAACAATTGAAACAAAAAACTAAAATACTATTTCTAGAGAAAATGAATTTACGACAGAGAAAACAGTTCTAGAGAATAATTTGATGTCGTTAATAAGCGTATTTTGGAGGTTCGCACATCAATCACATCCTATGAATGAACAGAACATCCTAATATTGAATAACAAAATTTATAATGCTATCTTTCCAGGTACAGATCATCAAATCTACCATTGAGTTTGGACCCTTCGATTGAAATTAATTATCCTTGTGGTCATACGCAGTTTGTAATAACTTTTTTTATAATAAATTATTTATTTATAAGTAAACGGTCACAATAGCTGTTTTGTCAGATTTTATCTAACCACATTTCTGGGAAAACTCAAAATGTGGTAACAACGAAGAACAAAAAATAATACTTTTTTTGTGTGTGTGTGGGGCTTTACGGCTCATGTCGACATCAAAGGTCATTCGAGCCCGAAAAATTTGTACAGGTAGGGAAAATGCAGTTACGCACTAAGGAGAGCCAACATGACTCTCCCCGCGTGTGGGACTCGCCGAATAACTCAGCCATACCCACTAAAAACCCTCCTGATCTACAACACACCAAAACATATCTCACAACATACATCAAATGGAGGGGGGGCAAATAACATGAAGGGGGACAAAGAATAAGGGAAGACAAAAAATGAGAGGAATGAGGAAAATGAAAGATACCCTAGCCTTAATAGCGTCGGGATCGAAAAGAACAAGAGGTGACCAAGGGAGGTCAGGAAAGAGAAAGGAAGGATTCTAGCACAAGTGGAAGTAATGCCAGACTCAGCTCGGGGCTCCGTGTTCGCCAAACACGTATTTACTAGATGTAAGTCCCCTGGGGGGACTTCCTTTGTATTTGCTCGGTTTTTATTTTACAAACTGATTCTACTAAAACCTTTGAGTTGGTCAAAAGTTTTACAAAATTCTGTAAATGTAAATACGACCCTCCCAATTTTCATCTTGTATTTAAAATTAAAAGTTTTAAAATGATTAGACGGAAGAGCAGACCTTAAGGTCTGAGTCTCGCCAAAATAAAGGCACTTTTATTATATTATATTATTATTATACAACTTAAAGAATATAAAGCAAACCGACAGAACATTTCGTCGCTTGTTGTAATTATTCTCGTCACAATCGAGAAAATCGAATTTTCCTTGATACACAAAACAACTGGGAACACATTCTCAGAAAAGCTATCAAGAAAACACGTAATAATCTTCATTGACAAGATGTACTACAACGCGTAAAGATGTGTATATCTTCTCATGCCACTTACGTCATCTTCAATACACATCATTTTTCGTTTGAGGTCAGGGAACATAAAGAATTTCACAATTCGGCAGACCCTCCATTAAATGTCGTTTACAATCTTGAGCATTCCGGACTCTTTTCAATCCATGAAGTACTAATTTCTGCAAATTTCTGGAATAAAATATCCCATTAATGAAAATCCTGTTCTATCGATATTCTCAGATTATTTGAGACGTGAAATTTCCTTACTGGAGTTCAACGAGGGATTTCACTCCGTTGTCTGACACTTTGCCACACCAATGAACTTCTAGATCCACCAAAGTGTTTTTTAATATCGGTAGCATTGATAACGCTTTGTCATTGATATTCTTGCAATCATCGAACAATATTCGTTTAATATGGTTGCAGTCGTCTAAAAAGTAATTCATTCATTTCAAAAAAAAAAGTTGAATTTCATACAGATTTAACGTTCCAATAATTTACTGACTAAGAGGCTGGTCGCATTAATAATTTTACTTAACATTTTGTTAGTATAGAAAAAAAATAGTAAAATTAAAAATGCGTAGAAAGGAGTGATAAATATTCGCCAATAAGACTGAATCAAGACGTTTCCTTACTGAAATAAGGAAATCCTTGATGATTGATGCTGCTCTGCGAGGCATCGATTTCTTCGATCAGACGTTCCTCGTTCTTATAGCTCGGTGATACCAAAACATTGTAATCTCTCAAGAACTTGGTGTGACCAACCCATCTTACGAAGCCACCATTCTTCATTATCCATTCAGCACAAGCCACATCAGGTCCAACTTCCTTTATTCTCTCATATTCAACCCTACAATTTAATGTTGGACTCCATTAGTTCACATCACCTCATCCTTAACTACAGTACTCGCGGCGAAAGAAAAGAAAAGAAAAGAAAGAGGGAGGGAGGAGCCTAAAGTCAACGCGAAAGTCTTTGAGGAGCCAATGTCACCATAACAAAATGGCCGCCTCTTCCTCTCGCTGCAGACACACGGAAGCATTTCATTCGGGTCGGCACAATCTTGGTGGGTTTACATCCGGATGCTGCCGCCTACATCAGTCGATTTTCAGAAATTGACACGTCGGCTTTGATGGTCAGCGGGCATGATCTGACCTTTGGTCGAAAATACTCTGTCTGAAATAAGCTTTTCCATGGGTTATAGCACCCTGGGTGTGGGTGTCACGGCATTCCGTCTGAGATGGGTGGTCCTACGTTAGGCTAGCCCCAACAGCAGTCATATAACACCACCGCGCTTTCGCTCCATTGGTTACATCTCAATACTTTTTTCGCAGCGAATACTATAGCCGACCCTGCTCAGTTTTGTCCAGGCGTTTCTGTATTAATATTGTTAACCCATTTGAATAATTTACTTTGAATTTGACAAAAGTAAGCACGATTATTTACAAAAACCGTAATATCTTAAATAATTCGTAAAATTTAGCAAAAATTCTATTAAACTTCACATCTTACCCTTAACCCCCCTTTTAAAATAATTAATTCCATTTAAATAGGATTTTCAAAATATCCTTTCTCAGTGGGCGTATAAAACACTAATACATCCCGTGAAAATTGTAAGTGCCTATCTTTAATGTTTCTCTATCTGTGTCGGTGAATGAGTCAATCAGCCCATTGCAGCAATCATTTTCATCTTTTTTCACCAATCAGAAGCAAAATGTCTAAAATTCCAAAAATTTATTTTTAGCTTTATTTTTGATTTACCATCGTTTATAGAGAGAGAGAGAGAGAGAGGCCATCAGCGCAAACAACAACAAAACTGAAAGCATTTCTACTCCTATGCTCTCATTAAAAAATAAAATCTTGGAAAACCCAAAAATCCTCTGTAATACAAATGTAATATCCTATATCGAACGATTTTCTCTCTGTTTTGATGAATGAATGATTTCACAGAAAAATAGTCTTTGCTCGAAGGTCCATTTTTTTATTGAAGTATTTATAGTAAATGGGAAATGTAGCTTAGTGCTATTGAAGCTTATCTACATTGGGCGATAGGAGTTAGGAGTTTGGGTGGTAGAGCTATTGTTAGTAGGTGGACCGC
Source organism: Laupala kohalensis (assembly GCA_002313205.1). Classification (NCBI taxonomy): domain Eukaryota; kingdom Metazoa; phylum Arthropoda; class Insecta; order Orthoptera; family Trigonidiidae; genus Laupala; species Laupala kohalensis. The sequence continues at coordinate 1,219,912 of NNCF01131073.1, read as the reverse complement.
TTAGCTGGGTTTACCAACAACTTGGCCCTCGTGGAGGGGTTAGTAGAAGTAGTTATAGTAATAGTAAGAGCTATTGATACTAGGAGGTGCTGGACAGAGGAAGGAAGGTTTGCTTTTCAGTAGTCACAGCTACATGAACTGGGACATTCATGTGAAAAGCTACAAATTTTCTGACCCTACCGGGAATTGAGCGACAACACTACCACTTGAGCCACGGGTGGGGCTGAAGGCCGATTTGGTTGTTACATGAAATAAAAAATTGAAATATGAGACAGATTTTGCTTCGAGTACTTGGAGATTCCTCTGCACTTACTTTCTCAAGTCCACATCGTAAACTCTACGTTCGCGAATGGCCGCTGGGAGGATTCAGGGGATCTGTAACTGATTTTGAATTTGGGGTACCCTCATCCCACCTCACTCTATTAGTCTCTCTATTTCATCTCTTCTACCCTTCCCTCAATCAGTAGAACTGTACGCAAATATTACAATTCTTTTATCACACACACTCAGCAGGCGTTCCATACTCGGCGGCACGGCACGAGAGAGAGCAGTCTTACGTGTTCCAGACTCTGTTCAACCATCCGATAATATGTCGTCGTTGACACCATGTGATCCGAGGAAGATTCATTTACGCCGAACTCGCGTCTCGTCAATTGCCATCACCGATATTATTGAAGATGAGCGAGCCATTTAACTTTCGCTTCAACATTTGGTGTGCGCCTCTTAACACCATGAACAAGAAATTTTGTAAAACGATTTATCTTGTGTAGAGTTATCGGTTGAAATAAAAATAAATAATACAATAATCTCTTTGATTGTATGGAAAATGTATTAGATAACAATTGAAACAAGGAATCTCCTTCTTATGCGCATGTATATGAGCCATGAACTAACATAACAACAAAAGGGGAAACTCAGACAGTTGCACGACTCCACCTTGAGGAGCACTGGTGTCGTTCTTCGTGTAGTGATGTCTAGGGGGAGTTCCTCTCACTACTTTTGTATTATTTATAGAAACTCTTTGGTAGAGAGAGTTACTGTTGCAGGAAATATTCTACATACAGTCAAATTTCAAAAGTCAAAATGTTCTTGCAATTATCAATAAATTTTAATATTTCAACACTACACACAAAAGAGACCCAAAATCGGTGGGGGGGGGGGCACAGCGTAAGTGGCGCAAAGGGCATTGTTTGGACGGCGGGGGACGGGAGTGGGGAATTAAGGATTGTGTGGGATTGTTTTCTATTAGTTAATTAGTCAATTAGGACAAAAAAGAAATCATTTAAATATTAGATTTTCTACGAGACACTTTCTTCATAAGATAAAATTTTTACGTCTACTCTGACTCGTTGACGTACATTACTTCACCACTTTAATAAAATATCATTTTACGAAAAAAAATCCTTAGAACTTAAAGTTAATATTTTGAGAAGGTTATAAAAATTAAACTCATTAGAAATGGAAATATTTTATAATTATGTGATTTATGTAAATAAATATATTTTATGTCAGGACACAAGTGCATGAAAATAAATAATGAAACGTAATGAAAGACTAGACAATAAACTCTTGATATTTACAAGCTCACACACATCGACAGATGAAGTAAAGATCTTAACTGACATAAATAAACGCACATTTTGTCATCCCCTACATGTAATCATTGTATTCTATATGATTTTGTTTCTATTCAGTGCGAAGGTCATGAAAATATTTTTAGATAGCTCAAATTTTTTTAAATCAGATGCGAAAATAATGATCTACGACTAGAGGCGGATATTATTTCGCGCGGGGGAGGGGGAGGGATTAATACCCACATGTACGTGTGTATATGTGTGTGTATCATGTACATGTAAATATTGTATGTATGTACACACATGTACATATACAAATATTATAACAAACACAAAAAGGAGGGGGGGAGGATAAACACTTCATAACCCCACAAGCAGGTACACCCTGCCGCCGACAAAATAGAAACAAAATCTAAGTTGAGAAGACGTATATACTCAATGAGAGAACGCAAATGCTAATGCACTTTGACGCCGTCTCCTGGTGTGTGAGGTTGCGGGACCCATTCTTTGATTTCGATGGGCGTCCACACTTTCCTCCACGTCGACACCCACATCATCTGTTTCTTCCATTCGCGCACCCATCGAGATCTCCATTCGAAACGACTTTTCCAGAAGCCTCCGTGGGATCCTTCGATCTTCGTTATCTTAATCACTCTGGAAAACGAAAGAAGAGTCAATCAAACTCGGTCGCTCCTTAACGACGTCATCGAGAAAGACTCTAGTCAGGAGCAGAGCGGTGCCGCCGTCGCTGTGGCAACGGGATCCGTGGGGTGGCGGAGGGTGCAAAGAAGCAAATATAATTGTGATAAAGAAATCAAAACTCTAAATACAGGTAGCGTTGTTAACTTTTTCATAGTTAACAGAGTACAATGCTTAACAAGTCAAAATAATGTCTCTGGTCGTATGCAATAATCATGCAATTAAAATTGTTTGCCACTACGATTAACAATTTCCGGTATTAAAAATGGTTCCCACAAAGATTATTTTTGATTTTGGGGGATGTTTCGTTATAAAATCTGGTAATGGGACACTGCTTGACGTGTGAGTATTAGGGAGGGGGGTGGTAGGAGGAAAAGCTAAGGAAGTTGGTGGGCGCAATTCGTATGATCAGTGTACAAAAAAATATGGTCAGGGTTGTGTCGGGACAGCATTAGCGCGGAATAACAAATAATTATATTATTAAAATATTACGGACTTTTTTAAGCTAGATTATAAAAAATACGAAAATAGCATTGTTTTCTGAATTCGAGAAAAATTTTCAAAAGTTATTAATGAGAATTCAAGAAGGATTATTTACGTAGAAAATTAAAAACCTGTAAAAAATGAGAAATAATCTTTTTGACATGACTTTATGGAGCACTGAGTACTTGATAATGGGATATTGGCATCTGGTGACATCTGTATCGCCGCCGATGGATTTCTTGCAAACCTCCGACCTTAACTTTACTTCCTGTCTTTAGTCTTCTTAATAACGTATAATAAATCTTGAAAGTAACTATTTTCTTACTTTTTATCCGTATCTTCTATCGATAGAACCATCGTTAATAATGTGGAGAGCAGAAATAGTGTTGCAATCTGAAAAATAAATACTCAATGGAAGAAAAGGATATAGGCAATCCAACATGTCTCCTTCCCCATTCCTTCAACCACTTCATGGTTAAGTGAGTGAGGAGGTCTCACGACCATAAGACAATAAATGAATATGAAAATCCAAACAACCAACAAATGAAAGACTTTTATCTCTACCCGATCAATTGTAATTTGGTCCGCTATCGTGGATTATTTTATTTTAAAAAATAAATAAAAACTTCTTTTACCGCTCCATATACAAGAGTTTTGAGAAAACGAGATGTTTTTAAATCAAAAGAACACTTTGTAAACAATAGGCACGTGGTAACGTGTTACGAGGTACGTACCACACACACGATATATTTAATAGATATAGCTTTGAAACATTTCTAGAATACGTAAGTGTTAGACACAATTCAAACGATTATACAATTTTCCAATGTTTACATTGTTGACTAGCTCGTAAGTAACTTGCAAAATAAATGAAGACAGTTTTTAAATAAAAATAGAAAATCATTTTCGAAATTTTACAATCTTTGTAAATCTCTAGTAAAAATTGGCCATTGAGTGGCCATCTGTTAATGCCAAACGGCCATTCATTTCAAGTGTGTCAACAATGGACGTTTCGCGATAACAGATTTTTACCCCTCTATGGCTATTTTTACTTGTTTTGACCCCATATGAAATTTATTTACAAATTCGAAAATTGAAACTATTGATAACTATGTCTCACAGCGCGTTATTAGTAAAATAAATAAGAAACACATCACCACAGAAACATATCATAATAAACACATCACTCTACAAAAATAGATCAGTCACAAATTCAATGCAGGTTTCACGCACGGTCCTGGTGAACAATGGTCCAGGATCCAAGAATCTTCAAAAAATGTAGATATTCATTTTTCAACCATTATTGTATTCTATAAATTAATAAACTTTTATACAAAAACTGATATTTCCAAAATAATAAAAATAATAGGGATATATCAACGTTGCATATTCTTTACGAATAAATGTGAAAACGAAATTTAATCTAATAGTTTTAAAAACAATTTTTTGTAAAAAGAAAAATTCCGATTGATGGGTGTTAAAAAATTCTGGGACATATACTTTAAATACTTACGGCCTAATACGTAAAAATGACTGTTTCGTAACTGAATGAGCGATTATTCAACATGACATTGAACGTGGGGCAATTACTTCCCTCGTTAATCACTGGAACGTGCGAACTCACCCGATTGTTCATGACGACCAGCACGAGCGAATCCTGTGGGCAGTAGAGTAGCGCATTGAATGCGTTTGGGGGGCGCAGGTGGCGTTATATACCTCGACATCGTCGCCAAGTGAGACAACGGACACCAAAGAAGAGCCAAAGACACTTTCGCTCCCAAGAGAAACGACCAGGGGCACGTCTGCACGCGCTTCGGACTCGTCGAGAGTGCATAAGAGTACGAGGGTATTTCCATTGCATTCTAATTAGTAGCTCACTAAAATAGGGATGGATTTCAATTCTTCATTCATTTACTATCAATGAACTAGCTAGACAAGCTGGAATACTTTACTATCTAGCTAGACAAGCACAAGACATATCACAGGCAGCTATGTTTTGACAAGGCTAAACCAAGTGTGTGACAGAGAAAAAGAAAATTAGATGTTACTTTGCTCTCATATCACATATTAGATACGACATCATTGTTTGGGGCAATTCCTCAAAGACCAATTTGCAGAGAGTCCTAAAAAAACAAAGAAAGAGCAGTTCAAATTACATCAAATTTAAGACCTAGGGATTCTTGCAGAGGTGCATTTCCAGAATTAGGAATTCTTAATAGAAGTTTCCCTCTACATTTTGGAGGTCATACATAAGTACTCATGGTCCTGAAAAAAAAACAAGAAACATGGGTAGTCAATCAGAAACATAAATAGATATAGACTTTCAATCCATCATCTAACTCTCTTTGAAAAGAAGCCATCTTGTGCAGGAGGTTGATTCACTGCCCTCAGAACTGAAAGACAACACAAAGTAAAACAAGAATCAACTAGTAAAATGGATGCAGGTTTGCTCTTACTACACAATAGAAGAAATTTTGAATGAAAGACTCTCTAAATAAATAAAGACTCCGGTCACTTATTTTACCATTTAATGCTCGTTTAGGTCTCCAGGACCTTAAACATTAATATTATATTGTATTATAGAAATAGGTAGACCTCGTGTTCTTCTTCACCAAATTACACAGGAATACACCCTTTATTTTTAAAAAATTATTTTCAGATTAAAATGTAGCAACTAGAATACATTAGTATGTGTAGAGAATTTTCATTATTTAACAAATTAGAAAGTGAATTACACATGGGTGTAGCAAGTGCCCTTCCTTACCCCCAAAATACTCAAAATCCAAAATGAAAATAAACAATAAAAAAGTAGGCCATTCAAATTTTCATAGTGTAAATCACACATCTGGTAAATTCACATGTGATTCTAATATAAATATTATTAATTTGTAATATCACATTGAAAATGAAGTATAAGAGGAGACATTACCCCTACTTCACTATTGTATCATATTACGTCTGGAATACATACTTGACAAATGCTAACTTTAAGAGCTCTAGAAACTTTGATACAGGTTTTGTCTTCTTTCGGCATACTTATTGCAGAGATGAGATGAAGTATGTATTTTCTAAATCCAAATAACAACATTAACTAATTTAAAATATAAACATTTTTATATTCTGGGTGATAATTATCCTGGTGCAATTAATGAAATTTTAAATTACTCATGTTTTGAAATAAGTGTGAAATTTATTTCCCCTTTTCATCAAGGAAGAACTTTAAGCAAAAGGTGCCCTTTAAGCACAAGATAACTTACCCCTACCTGTCCTAAAACTCCTGGCTGTACCCCTGGAATTGCATTGAAGCCTCACCAGTGGCACAGGTGGTGGTGTTGTCACTTCTCACCAAGTCATTCTGGGTTTGATTCCCGATGGGGCCAGAAAATTTGTAGCTTTCCACATTAATGTCCCAGTTCATATAGCTGTGACTACTGAAAAGCCAACCTTCCTTCCTCTATCCACCTCCTCCTAGTATCAATAACTAACCACTTATACTATCCCCTCCACGTGGGCCAAGTTGTTGGTAAACTCAACTACGCTGCCCACCTACTAACAATGACCTACCATCTAACTCCTATCGCTCCATGTAGATAAGCTTCAATAGCACTCAGCTACATTTCCCATTTACAAATACAATTGCATTGGTAAACTTTACAAAATTTGTACAGTAGAATTACAGCTTTGTTATTAGATAAATCAGTAACTGTTAGAGGGTATGTTATTTCAAATGACTAACAACTTTGTTTGAAAATAGGACTAGAAAATGTTGGGTGTGATTTTAATAAACTCCTTCTGTCTCATCCCCTCTGTTGTTTTAGGAAGTGAGGAGTTGTAGGAAACAAGGAAGGGGTGAGTTAGAATTTTTTAAACAGATATAGGCCTCATTTTTATTAACCAACTATTATAAAAGTTATTATAAACACAACAATACAAATTAATGCTTAACATTGTAAGGATAATGTAGTTGTTTCTTAACAATTTTGCAGTGATTAGAAAAGTAAATTAACAAATAATTTATTGTCAAAGAAGAAGCTGAGACCAATTAGAAAAAATATACCATACTTATTTTTCTCTGGAAACAAGTAAGGCACCATCCCATTCAAGCAAAATACTTCAGGAGAAATAGAGAAAAAACATTCTCATTAAATTTTTGTTTTTTCTCTTTTTTTTTATTTTTGCTTATCTTTGGAGGAATTTATCTATAGGTTTTTTTTATTGCTTTGCTGATCTTAATAAAATTTATTTTAAATTACTTCTGTTCTTTGTTCTTATTCTTCTTTTGTATGATTTGGTGGTTAGCGATGCTCCAGTATCTTCAAAAATATAGTTTTTATTTAAGTTAAAAATACTAAAGTATATAAAATTGGGGGCCAGTTTGGTTACTAGATATCTCAGATTTGTACAGACAGGTATACTTTTTAACTTGATTCAGCTATTTTCTAAGTTAATGTATTCAGTTGCTGAATAAAATGAGTTATTCTTTACTCATGTAATTAGTTATTTCTTAAATTTTTTTCCATATAGTTCATATTATAAGGGGTGGAAGCTTGCTATGGAACAAGGCCACCTTTTATGATGACTTCTTGGTAAATATAGTTAAATGGTATGTGGAAGTGAAAAATTATTCACATTTATTGTGGTAAACTAATTATTTTCCTCACTAGTCAAATCCATATTTTGTATATTAAGGACTATCTCACTTTATCCCACTTCTAAGTACCACCACAGATTTAGTGCTTTTTGTAGTTCTCCCTATAATGCAGTCCAGCCATACATCTTGTGGTTTTGGTTGCACTGTAATTTTTTGTATGTTGTTACATGCTGAGCCACAATACCATTACCACAGATATGCCTCAAAAATTGCATTGTTTGGTGCTTTAGTAATTTTTCTTCCATTGATTTGTTTCTTTCTTCTAAAAATCTCTGTATTCAGATTTCTTTACTCAGTTTTCAGCATAACTAATCAAATTAATTTTTCAACAATTTTTTAATAAGTTAATTTTAAATGTTGGTTTCGTGTATTTTACTCTGATTTTAAACTTTGCTTCCTATCTGTGAATACTTTCACGAATCAGGAAGCAATTTTATTCCATCATTTCAGAATGAAGTCTACAAAATATAGATTTAATATTTATTTTCTTCTCAACAAAATGCTGGTAAAACTGATACTACCATCTTACACCAACCAAATTTTTTTAATTTTATGCCCTTAACTTTTCCTTAACAGACATTTCAAAATTTGTCACTTACAAAGTCAAATCTGCTTCTTCTTAAACAGCTTCCTTTTGATTATCAAAAAATTAAAGCCTCGCAAAATAACAAATATGTAACAAATATATCTGCAAAATAAGCATTTTACTTTCCATGAAACATCTAACTAGAAGTACGGAGAATGATCAACTTCACTTAGAAACTAATTTAGAGTTTTATTTCCATCAAAACTAAAAAGAAACAATTCCAGATTTCAGGTGTACTAAATATATCTGCAAAATATGCTCTACAGAAGCACATGTTGAATTTATTTTATGTATTTGAAGTAAAAAAACATTCCGACTTCAATGAAAGCAACTTCCTGCCATCACAATTTTAATTGAAAAATGTTTTCCAAATGACTTTTGACTTAAATTTAACCAAAGATTTTTTCCCTCTACATCACAAGAAAAAAAATGCGAAGATCGCACAATTTCATGAGCCTCAACTATCCGAACCATTCTATGTTTACCAGTTAACACGCTAAATGATTATATGAAGACTAGTTTACGAAGCGTTTTTTTTTAGGTAGAGGGTTGCAAAGGAATGGGTGGGACCCAGCCCACTTCAAGGCCTGTCTTTCTGCTAGGAGTGCTCCAGCTCACTGGTTTGGAGCAAAGAGCCAACCCTTAATGTTCAGTAGAGCAGTAGGGTGATCGGCCTGGCTTAAGAGTGGCAGTGAATCCAAAATAATTTTGAGTACCCTTTACTCACATTTTATTCTGATTTGCTCGAAGGACTTACAAACTATGCATATAATATCAAAAGAAATCTTTCTCTACATTTTTGACACAGTGTCAACAACTCCTAGTCATTGTGTGAAGCGATAAGTAGTCTGATATGAGATGAACTCACCCCAAAATTAAATTAAAGATGTTCTGTGGTATCTTGATGACTGATACATTCCTATGGTAAGATTTCTGTGATAATTATACAATTATTATTCTCCCTAATCTACTCTACATTTCAGTTTCAACAGCACTGAACATTTCAAGTGAAATATGAGAAGGGTGATATTCTTAAGAAATTTCACACAGTGAAGTCTTGGTAAAATAATAAATTACATTTATCAGTTAATATGCTAAAAACAAGATTAATTTAATAAGATATACTAAATAACAAATTCTACTGTTTCAAGTCCTCATAGGTTTTCTTTCCATTGACTACATGTGCAACGCATTGTAGTTACACAAATAGAAAATATTCAATAGAAATTCCTAGTACTTTAGGTATTTATTTAATTTGCACAAAACAATTAAAGACACCTCACAGAGCAAACTGAAAAATGTTTGGAAATATTATAAATAAATAGAATTTTCTCTCACATAGTTTTTACTTAAAAGCTTTAATTTGCAGAACACTTTCAGGGAAAATTATTCCCTAACTCCCTCTGAGCTAGCCTGAGACTCTGTTCTGAAAATAATTTGGCATTGGCTGGAGTAACTTTCTTGTTAAATTATTTTCCTGAGTATTAAAAAAAAATTTCAATCATCAAAATTAAAATTTTTGAAAATAATTTTATTTCCAGAATTAATAAAATTAGACTTGTAAATGGAATAGATGTAGAAATAATGAAAAATTTTTAAAAAAATTGATATTGAAATTTTTTTTTAATAGGGGCTTTAGGGCTCTCCAACATCTAAGTCATTAGAGTCCTTGAAAATATTCTTGTCTTCTTTTTAAATACCCTGTAGATTCAAGTACCCTCTCAGGGGACTCCGCCTTAACGAAGCACTGTCCATGTGGGCAGTGAGGGTTTATGCGCTTTCAAAGAAGCAGAGAGCTATGCCGGCTGTAGCGTAGCTACCGGCAGGGTCACCCAAGCCGGACAGGTCTCTGTGGAGCAGTCAGACAAAGAGGGTCCCACAACATCCCATCTGTCACACATCCAAATCCTATGATCCCAAAAAAACAAGGGGTAGGGGGGATTCCCGGAGGTGTAATGAAGCTAGCCCCCCTAGGGGAAGGAAATCCCAAAATAAAAGTTGGTCCTCCAGAGAGGGGGTTGTGGTGGGGCCAACAACCCCATCGTTTAAAAACTAAACTGCTCAGATACAAGATCAATACAAAAGCCGGACCAATCAACAGAAATGACTTGGCAACTCTAATAAGGACTGGAATTTGGCTACTTGGAATGTCAGAGGGGTGAATGAGGATGGCATCTTTAAGAAATTAATTAGTACACTGAAGGAATATAAAATAAGTATTGCAGTCATACAAGAGACCAAATGGAAAGGGAAGGAAGTTTACGACTATGAAGGTTACACAATATGTAAAAATGGAGCAACAAACACCAGGGGGTACAGCATTTATTATTCACAAATATGTTTAAAAATACCTGCTTAATTTCAATCCAGTAAATGAACATTTGTGTTCAATAAGACTGAAAGGAAAATTTTTTGATACAATTATCTGTGCTCACACTCCTACCAAGGATAAAGATGATGTCATTAAAGCTGTTTTCTATGCAACATTAAACCAACTCATTGAGAGAACTAGCAGACATGACATTAAAATAATACTTGGGGATATGAATGCTATGATTGGCACAGACAAAACATCATACCCATATGTGGGTAGAGATACCATCCATGAAGAGACTAATGACAACGGAGACAGACTCAATCTTGCAACAACCAAGAATATGTCAATATGTAGCACTAATTTCCCACATAAGCTCATTCATAAAGCTACACAGGTTACTCCAAATTACAAAACAGCCAATCAAATAGACCCTGTACTAATAGATATGAGACACAAATCCGATATAACTGATGTGAGGAGTTACAGGGGAGCTGATTGTAATACAGATCACTTCATAGTATGAACAAAATCCTCCTTATCGGCATATAAAGGTCAAGCTAGCTGTAGTTATGATGAACATAGGATGCAGGACCTTCCTTCTACAAACAGTTATAAGAATGATATAAAGTATAAGTTGCAAGAAAACTATGACAATCAATCAGGAAAGAGTGTGGAGAAGGAATGGAAAGACACAAAAGACATAATAAATGAAACCACAAAAGATAATTTTGGATTTCAGAAGAAAAAACCTAGAAACAACTGGTATGATGATGAATGCAAAGAAGCGCTGAGGATTCGAAATGAAGCCAGACTTAAGAAGCTACAAAGGAATACCAGGCAGAATCACTCAGAATATATTGAAGCACGAAGGGTAGTCAAAAATATATGTAAACAGAAAAAGAAATTAGCTTTCGAGAAAACTCTGAAAATCACACAAGAACATTTCAAAAGGAGTGAATCTAGACAATTCTATGAAAATGTGAAGAAATTCAGAAACAACCAAGGACAAATTTATGTAAAGATGAAGATGTTAACATAATAAGCGATGAAGTGGGCATCCTGATACACTGGAGAGGTTTACATGCTCATCTGCTAAACAAACCATTATCAACCATATCCCCGGTCGATAAATATCCCATTTGGCCCTGAACAGCAGATTAAAGAGCCGAACAGTCAAGAAGTATTTGATACTATACAGAAGCTGAAAAATAATAGAGCCCCAGGGGAAGACGGGATTACAGCAGAACTGATATAAAAAGGTGAATATACTCTATGGAGGGCAATGTGTAAACTAATATCCAAATTTGGAAAGAAGAGACCATGTCCGAGGATTGGCACGATGTCTTATATGACTCATATAAAAAAAAGGCAACAAATTATTATGCCAATATAACAGAGGCATATCCTTACTCAATTTAACTTACAAGATCTTTAGTTCATTAATAGGAAAAAAACTAGAACCTCATGCGGAGGAATGCATTGGTGAGTACCAGTGTGGCTTCAGGAAAAATAGATCAACAACAGATCAAATCTTCACACTTAGGCAAATTTTGGAACGAATGTTAGAATTTAATTCCTCTGTTCATCAACACTTTGTGGATTTTCAGCAAGCCTAAGAGAGTATTAATAGAAATAGCCTTCTGGATATCATGGTAGATTTTGGAATACCCTCAAAATTAATTAGACTCATGTAAAAGACTTTCGAATACTACAAGTAAAGTTAAAATTCAAAACAAATATTCACAAGACTTCACAACAATCAATGGCTTGAGACAAGGAGATTCTCTGTCCATGATTTTATTCAATCTATGCCTGGAAAAAGTTATAAGGTATTTAAAAATTAATCCTGGTAGTACTATCTTTAATAGAAGTAAACAATATTTAGCCTATGCAGATGATATTCTCCTTTTAGGCCGCTCCCTCTCTGATATAGGAGAAATGGTGGAGGAACTCAAAGAAGCCAGCGATCAAGTAGACCTTGAAGTTAATCTGTCCAAGACAAAATACATGTTACCTCAGTGATAAACAAAATGATTCCACACAGCTGGTCACTATTAATGGGAAAACTTATGGTCAGGTGGAAAATTTTCTGTACTTGGGTTCTGTGATTACAGTGAGTAATAAAGTCTCTAAGGACATAAACAATAAGATTGTTACTTAAATAGAAGTATGTATTCGCTTCACAAAGTATTACGATCTAGGCTGTTATGAAAACTAAGTAAGATATGATTGTACCAAACGGTGATTCGACCGATCGTATCGTATGGGTATGAGAGCTGGACAATCTCCTGCAAATCAGCTCATAGTCGTATGTGCTGGGAAACAAAAAAATATACTTCACAAAATCTTTGGCCCTATTAGAGACGACAAAGGGTGGAGAAGAAGACATAATTCTGAACTCTACGAGATGTATAAAACACCCGACATAATAGCAGAAATTAAAGCTGGAAGATTACAGTGGTACGGACACGTACGTAGAATGAGTGAACAAAGAACTGTGAGAAAGGTACTTTTCAGCGAGTACAAAGGTAAATGTAACGAGCGAGGCAGACCCAAACTACGGTGGATGGACAACATTAGAGATGATCTGAGGTCGATGGGTGTTAGAGGGTGGTGGCGCAAGACAGACGACGGAGAGGAATGGTCCAGTATCGTTAAGGAGGCTAAGGCGAAACTGAAAGGGCCGTAATGCCATAGGAAGAAGAAGAAGTTCATTCAAGTAACTATCATTCTTCGATTCCACAGACTAAAGAGGGGAATAGCGATTGTCAGTTACAGAAATCAAGGTTACTTTATGTTGAGAGTGGCTAACATCAACAATTACATTATGAAAAACAAATTATTTCAGTACTTTACTTGTAATCAAACCCACTATCCAACGTGACAGTGTAAAATATCTGTGCACAATATGAAGTGAATAACAAATATCCACCATTAATATAATTTCTTATTCAGTCACTGCTCCAGATTTTTTCTGTTTCTTCCCAAATCTAATAGGAAGATTTGCAGTAATGAATTACGAGTGCATAAACATTATAGAGCATATGCGACATCAATAGGTACATACTACTCTAAGAACAAAATATAACTGAAATTGCTCTTTCAGATATGTCAGAATCTTCCTGCAGAGACAACAGACAGAATAGAAATGTGACCACTTTTGGTTTTAGAAGCATTTCCATAAAATCAGTACTAAGGTAGTTAACATTTACTTCAAGAAATATAAATATTTACAGTGTAGTATATTGCAATTTATTTGTGAAAGAATATACAAATATATTCAGCAGTGATTGCTTTAAAACTTCAGCAGATACTGATTTTTATCACAGATGCAAGCATTCAACAGAATTATTTCCACAATTGAACAAATAATGGCTTAAGAACTTGGCCAACACTGTCAAGCGGAAAAGCATCTTCTTCACAGGAATACTTCACATTAATAGTTTCTTATACTGAAGCCTAGCAACATACAAAATAATGGGGAATTTTCAAGATACTGAAAACAATAATAACAAATATAATTCGCTACATTTTGCCAACATATTTACAATCACAATTTTAAAATATTCATTAAAGCACAAATTGGAGGAATAAGTATTTTTAATTCCCTATTTTCTATTTGATGGGGAATAGGGAATGGTTCTGTGGTCTTTCAAATCATCGTCGTCGTGGAATTCAGCAAAGCACTTGGTGCAGAAGAGATCCCCAGAGCAGCCCAGGCAGCGCTTGCTGGCGTCTTCGTTGCAAATCGTACACCATGGAAGCTCCTCTGGATCCTTAGACACAAAGCAATAATTCCATGAGACATCATGCATCATAAATTCAGATTAGCATTGGACTGGAAGAGCCATGTGTCTACGCTGGGGAGAAAATCATTTTTATGTTTTTAAGGAACTTGTCACAGAGAAATGTTCATAACACATTGGATTAAAAGATTTCTTAGTGATGTCTACAAAATTAGTTCATAATCTTTCAGTCAAGAAGAGGTTTCCAAGAGTTATACCATTCCACCCACCATCAGGTAGTCAGAAAGACAGAGGTTCAAGTTGTGGGATTAGATCGCCTGAAAACATGTTCCCAACGAGAAGGTATGAACTAAATGAGTGAAAACAAACGCAAGACATTTTAAAAATTTATACAATCACAATGTCAGCTTTTAGAGGTGACGAACTACAAAGAATTCACAAAATTGCAGAATTTAGAGGAGCTTTGCAATATATTTAATGTATTCCGCGAGTATTTAATCAAAATTATAAATTGAATCTCCTTTCATTTACCGGAATAAAACAGTTAAAATTGTTTATTAATATAGACGAAATATGTATTCTTGAAGAAATCAAGAGATAGAAGTGCGAGAAAAATGGGATAGAGAAAGAATAGGAAGCAAATTTGGAACAGCCATTAAGATTACGATATTACACATTATGCTAGTTCTGACAGGCAATATTAGTCCAACCTTAGAGAAGTCAAATTATCTTTCTTGTTTACATTTAAATTACTTTGTACATTAGTTTTAAGAATAATAGTATCTAATAACAATACTCTCAATAAAAAATTTGTAAAGAAAGTCATATAAGCAGTGAACTTGCATGACTGCTCTTAAGCAGCATGATCTACCAGTAAGATAATTTTCTCTCTCCACATATACACACTTGGTCTCACCATGAGCTTGTTTTGTCATGTGTCGTGAGAAGTAAGACAGACAACGGTGGACAGCGCTCGGAGACTTAGACTTTACGGAGCTCTTGCTAAACAAAGTAATTCCCGCATTATCAGTTAACCCTAAATAGTTGATTCACTACCACACTCGGGTAATTTATCAGAGTTTAACAAAACAGTACTATTAAATCATATTTCTACAGAAAGACATTCATTTACGCATTTACACATAAAAGTTCATAATTCTTGGCAACCCCAAATATAAAAAAATATTTATGCACAAAGGTAAATAAGGTAATGAATAATGACATGTTAATTTAAAAAATATGCCAATTTTAACTTTTTTTACCCCCTAATTTATTGTTAGTTGAGTTTCAATAGATCTGACTATTTCTCTTTCAATCTCTTTTAATCTACTCAAAGAATTCTTCACAAGTTTGATTGGTAAATTCCTAAAAACTTACAGGGCAAGATTTATGTGAGACTGAAAAACTTCACGGAGAATCTTATTTTGATGTACTTTTCAAAGCAATATTTTTGATGAGAGAACAAATAAATAAACTTTATTGTCAAAAAAAGCAGTTGCAAACTGCGTAGGACCACATGGGCATTAATAACCAAAGTTACTCCTATCAATTTCGATCCTCCAATAATTCCAATCAAGGGCCCAAGGGCAGTGACAGATTTATTACACTAAAAAACTTTTAAACCAATATGTACTGTTATCAATTTATTATTCCAAAATGAATTGTAGGCATAATATGCAGTCAAAATTTGAGGTTAATAATAACTAAAGTATTAAATGACATTCCCTCTTATGGAAAATCCACCACAACCCAGTAGAAAACCCGGGCCAGGATGAGAAACACCCGGACTAGAACGTCAACAGAACAAGTCTAAAACGAGAACTTATTCTACATGTATGGTATGTTCAATTTTACAATGATCAAGAGATTCACACGCACAAGACGAGCTTATGAAGTACTTTAAAAGTAACATTCATATTCGTACAATAATTTAGAATAAATATGAGAAGGATTCAGGGGAATAACCAACAGAGTGCAAAATAAAAGAAGTGAAAGGTTTTGTCATGACCAAACGATTTATTTTCTTCAAAATCGTTTTCAAGCATAGTAGTCATCTTCAGTGGTTCTAAAAAAAAAATGAAAATATAACAAAATAATAAACTACAAATAGAATGCTAGATTAATAGTAATGAATAAATCATTTTGTTGTGACAAAAACTTTTACTTCTTTCATATTGAAGTCAATCAAACTGTCACCAATTACAGAATTAGAGTACAAAATGCACAAAAAATTATACTATGATGCCAAAGCAACAGCTCCATTATTTTTAAATGACAAGAATAGTCATCAAAATGACAAGAACAATGTAGTCATCAGTTAAACTCAACAAGAAGATAAAGCTCAAGGGAAAAGTTACTGCCAAATAAAAGGAGATAACACATCAATTACATGCAATGTTAATAACACAATCTATTTCAAAATATAAATTAAAAATTATGAAGTTGTTTTATTTTATTGAAAATATATGTAATTGATCTGAAAATTAATTACGTAAATTCAGGTACAAAAGTTCAAGGTTACATATAATACGTACTTCCATAAAAAAAATCAGTTATAATGAAAATAATTTATTGTAGTCAGTGAATCCTTACTGGATGAGGCAGAGGTAGAAAATACTTTCTGTAAGACGCCACCAGCCCTTAATCCAAGTTAAAGTCAAATCAGTCAAATGTATAATTGTTTTCTTAATTTTGTTCTAATTGTTATAAAACACAACAATATGAATAATAATGATGAAAAAACATGATTTAATTTCTGTCTATCAGTTAATAATATTATAGTACAAACAATATTCAGGAACTCGCTTGATTCGTTTGAAATGCACAAGAGCACTAAGTACAAACATGGCGACCGAGCTTGAGAATTTTTCGTATACCTACTGAGAGGAGAGAAACATGATATATCAAACTCATTAGAAGGTATTCTTTTATACACGAATAACTGGCCACAATAATTTTTTTAAAGAAAAAACAACACAACAAACTCAATGTCAAATAACTTAACTGAAAATAATGGAATATAGTTATAATGAATTGCCAACTTCTACAAATTTAAGTAATATCTGAGTAAATATTAATAGTAGTCACAGAAGCAACTATTTGCTGTAAAGAAATACAACAAACAAAGACACAAGGTAATATTTGTTCCACAAGCTTGATACAGAAAGAACAGAATAGCGCCAAAAGAGAAAGTGAATCGAATTGATGGTTGATAGATTTGAGTTTAAAGAAAACCGAATGTACTGCCAGCATAATGTGAGGTACTTGTATCATTACTCTACTGGACGATTGTGAAGTGAAAGCATTGACCACACTGTGCACAACCCATCACAACATCAAGCCAATTACACTAGTAACGAATAAATTATTTTTAGAGAGCAGCAATAAACTGCCTACACCGTGTTGAGGATAATAAGTTAATTTACTGCTACTACATTACTATAAACGAATAAACATTGTGCGTTCCTGTTCACGTTCTTTTTTTTACATTACATTTTCTCTGAGTTAAGTTACACGACTTTGAATATAAGTAAATCAGATCTTCTAAAAAGCAGACAAGACAAGCCCTTCTGCCACTGCCAATTGCCAAAAGAGTCGAATGTCCTAAGTTTACAACTTGTCTCAACAAACCTGGGTAAACTTTATTGTCAAAAAAGCAGTTGCAAACTGCATATGACCACGTGGGGGGCAATAAACAAAGTTACTCTCCGGAAACAAGCATGGGACCATCCCATCAATTCCGATCAAGGGCACATGGGCAGTGGCAGATTTACAAAAGAAATTATTTAATAAATACCTACGGTTATCCATTTATTATTCAAAATAAATTGTTGGTATTAGTGCAGGAAAAATTTGAGATTAATAAAACAAAAGTATTAATGACATTCCCACACAAGGAAAATCTGCCACTACCCGGAGGAAAACCTGAGCCGGGATGAGGCTACAGAGTTAATGTACACAACTGAGACAAGGTTGCCTAAGGTTAGAAATAAACTATTAATAAACAAAGGGAGCAAAAACAACATACATGGAAAAATGAATTTAATCAATATCTAGAGTACTATAACAATGGTGTGATAAAGTATAAGAGGTACTAAAATCACTTACATCATTCGAAGTCAAGTGGAAAACAATATTTATTACGAAATTGAAACTCTCATTAACTTCTGCTATTAAAATCTGTATATTCTTTCACATTATAGAAACAATAGCATATTAAAAAGCTTTTAACCAAAGATTTAAAAAGGTTCAATTTATTTATATCTTTTAGATTTTTGGGAAGAGAATTATACAAAATTATTCCTGAATGATCGGGGCCTCTTTGGCAAAGAGTTGACACACCAGAATGATGAATATTAGTGTTGTGTTTGTGAACTAAACTATTTCTTCTAAAGCAGGGGTGGGATTTTAATAGTTTTGTCTTAACAAACACTACTACTTCATAAATGTATATGCAAGGGAGACAGAGAATATTTAATTCTCTGAATAAAGGTTTACTTGAATTACAGGGGTGAGATTTACATATAATCTGAAATATTCTCCTTTGAATTCTAAAAGTTTGAATACTCCGAGTGGATTGGCCCCAGAAGATAATGCCATACTGTAAATGACAATATACATTTGCAAAATACACACAGCAAGAAACATGTAGTTTTGGAATTCAAATTATCAATATGGCAGTTCCTTTTGAGGTTGTCCTGAATATGAAACCCTACTTGACCAATTGTATTTGGGTTCTGTTTAGCGAAAGGGATGTAGGAGGAAGAGATTTCCTTACACTATTGTGAAAGGACAGGGAAACTGTTTTATCAGTATTAACGATGAGACGATTTGAATGAAACCAAGATGAGAGGTTAGATAGAGGTTTTTGCACATTGACATGTTTACATAGTAGATTTGTGTCATCAGCGAAGAGAACCATTTTGCAATTGGGCGTGGTGGATGACATATCATTTACGTACAAGAAAAAGACGATACGGCCTCAAGTTGAACCTTAAGGAACTCTGCAAGTAAGTGGCTTTGTTTCTGAGAGGTAATATTGACATACTTTATTTTTAACATGGGAAATTTCAACTTGCTGATGCTATCTTTCAAGAAGGAAGTTAGCCATTGATGTGGCAATTTATGAATGCCATATAAGTGCAGTTTTGAGAGAAGATTTTCATGATAGATTACTTCAAATGCTTTCGAAAAATCAAGAAACGTACCTTGTGGATTATTTCCACATTCAAAAGAATTGGTTACATCATTTAGAAAAGAAAATAGAGCGCTGTTAGTTGAAAGTGATTTCCTGAAACTGTGCTGGTTGTTTGAGAGAATATTATTATGTGATGAGAAGTCTAAGTCTCTTTTAGAAGAGTTTTTCCAGGATTTTTGAGAAAGTTGCCAATAGTGATATGAGTCGATAAATAAATAAATAAATTTATTGTCAAAAAACAGTACAAACTGCGTATGACCACGTGGAGGGAAAAAAAACTAATTTACTCTCCGGAAGCAAGCAAGGGACCATCCCATCAATTCCGATCAAGGGCCCTAAGGCAGAGGCGGATTCAAAAAATTCAGCAAAAATTCCTAGATAAGATAAAAAGTTAGCTGCGAGTTATAATACTAATAGAATGTCAATATGTTTGTAATTTTAAGCAAAAAATTACATGTAAGTTATTATCGAACTATAGATTATTCTGAGTATAGTGCTTAAAAATTGAAATAACACTAAATTCACGATTTATTGTTACAATAGACACGCCCCTAGACAAAGCCTAGAGAACCTGTATGATAAATCCGCCTCTACCCGAAGGAAAACCGGAGAAAAACCCGGGCCAGGATAGTTTCCAACATCACGTTTATGGGTCGATAGTTTCCAACAAAAAGTTCATTATAAACCTAACAGCTTTCAAATGCAAAATAAAAACATTAACATCCTCACCTGGATATTTGACATATCTTTCGTTACCAACTCAGCATCATCATCGTCATCTTCCAATGCAACTTCATCCATAACCTAAAATTTGACAACATAAATATTCTGACCTGAACAAGAATTATAAATCTAACAAATTATGAACATCACTAACATACCCTCTGAACAACTGCATTAGCTTCACTATCTCCTGAGTCAGTGGATTCTTTATCCAGATCATCCGATGATTTACACTTGGAACTGCTGCAGAAATAAAGCACAAATAAAACTCTTATCATCCCATAAATGAAATGCTAGAATACAAAACACATTATATCCATTTGAACACATTTGAATTTAACTCTGAAACATAACCATAAGCTATTTCATATATGCCAACACTGCATTTGGTTCACAGTACCGCAGGCACTGATACTTTATTAGTTCGTCAAATGAAAAATTAATTCAAATTAACTCCTCCTATGTAAACTTTAAACATTCTGATCTTCTCCTGAAAAATTTGCTTGAAGGATAGAACATGTTTTGCTTTCTAACTCTTCAAATGAAGCAATGTAGAAAAGACTACAGGGCAATTATGTCACATAAATACACAAAGAAAGTTAAAAGAAATCTGAAGTTTTGACTTCTTTAAACTCTAAAATAAATGTATTGTAATGAGAATGATTCAATTTGGAGCATTCCACACCTACCATTGCTAGAAAAATAAGCTTTGACAAGAAATATTGAACTTATATACCCTATGGGTGTATGCATATCCCAGGAAATCATTGTATTAAAGAAATTTTACAGTAAGATTTGGACTATAAAGACTCCATTACAAAAAAAAACACTATAAGGAAAATGTGTAAATTATACAGAGGTCTGCTTTACATTGTCTATTCATAAAAAAAATCTGACAACTATTAGAACAGAAAAAGAGTCAAAACTAATAATTTCAAATTTTGCCTACCCTGGTTTCAGTTCTTTTTGTGCTGCATCTAATTCAGCTTTGGCCAACTTCATTAGTTCACCAACATCATCTTCAGTTTCTGGTTTTGATTGTCCTCTTTCTGATTGTCCAGCAATAGCTTCAACATCAACATCATCTGACTAAAAATAACAACAGCTTTCAATAAAGCGTTTTGTTCAGTCTTCGGTAAAGCACAGCCGAATAACATTGAAAATCAGAACATGTAACAGTATATATTACTGAATGTTTGTTTAATAGTACCTGGCTTTGAGAAAAGCTGGATGCAGATGAATCTTCACCTCGTAAGCGAGCCAATCTCTTCGCAATTATATCTTCTCGGCTCATATGTTTCACTGCCAAAATTTGCTCTTCTATCAGTTGCTTTATAAGAGCATTAGTCTTTTCTTCATCTGATCGCATATCCGGAAGAAAAATTTCCTACAAACACAAGATGATTTCATTACTTTCCACAACACATACATTTTTCTTCATTTAATCATTTACTTTTGAAACTGAATTTTAATGAAATATCTTAACAAGCAATTTAATCTTTATATTAGTGACATGGTAAGTTAAACAAACAATATTTTAAAGTTGTCACCAGAGGGTTTGAATAGCTGAAAAATATTTTGAAGCAAAAATGAGTGACAAGAAAAAATAATAGCATTTATTACAGGTTTCTTCTTCAGTCTGGATGACACAGCACACTCTGCATCTTCGCCCTTAAGGGCAGCTAAACGGCGAACAATATCTTCTTCTGTTGGTAATTCACGCTGCCTTTTTCGTTCTTCCTTCAGTTTTTCAAGACGTTCTGCTATCTCACGGTCTTCTGCGGTCAATCCCGTTTTCAGTTCTTCCATACGTGTGTTGTGATGATACACAGTAATTGGAGGTCGCGCAGGATTTTCTAAAGATTCCAATCGTCTACAATAAGAAAATTATGCATACATTTTCTTGCTTAATGAATAAGAAAAAAGAAACACTAAAATTGTACATAGAAAATCGCAAATATACAATTCCACACAAAATATTACAGGTAAAAAGACAATCACCTTACCAAGAAATCTGCAAACTTTTGATTTTCTACCCCATTCCCTATAGGAGTGGAACTACTGGCAGACAAGGTGGTGGATGTGTTACTGGGAGTATTGGGTAGCACAAAGGAATCACATCTAAAAGATTAATAACAAAGGAAAAGAATTAAAACATTTTCAGTCTCATATTATTTATCTCACCTGAGAAATGCCTCAGGTGGAGAGTGAGAATCCTTTTCAACATCCTTCTTTTCATTTGAGAAGGATTCACTACAGGACCTACACACATTCTGCTCTTTGTCTCCTAGGTTAGGTATAACAGTCTTGAAACGCAAACATTTTTTACAAAAAGAAAATCCGCATCCCGGACAGCCTTTCTGTAAAATCGAATAAGAACATCATAAATAATCATGTAGACACATAACTAATGCAACAACGTAAATTGAATTAAATATAGTGTACCTCTTTGGCGAAAACACCGAACTTGGCAGCACAACCATGACAAGACATGACGAATCATTAATTAATACTCGCGTTGGTAGGTCATGTCACTTTATACAACCTATGTTCTAGAGCTTTTCACCAGCACAATATCGACTAATATTGACAAACAATACCACACGACTTTTAAGTTGAATTCTAGAGACAACAAGTATACAACGTACGAACTGTCAGGCGAAGAACAATAACATCTGGATTGTGTTGGCACACCTGATTGTTCAGGTTTGGGAGCTTCCGTGACTCATACACAAACAGCGTTGTTTTCCATGATTTCGAGAAGGATGACTAGTTTGTACTGTACAGTATAAAAGTAATGGTTAATGAAATTACGCTCAATATTTACATTTTCATGATATACAATTTAAGAAGCACAACTCCAAAATACGCTTGAGTTGATTAATTTGTTACGTCTCTTGATTATGCAAAAAGTTACGATAATAAATTCGAAATATCACAGTAGTTTTATTTTCTATCAACTAATAATAAACTTCATTGTCAAAAAGAGCAGTTGTAACAATTACAATCAAGTTACTTCACTATTAACCTATATCACACTTACATACAGAGTGTTTCATATCTTGAGAGAAAAGTTGATTCGACGCCAATTTAAAAATCGTGTTCTATGTTTTAAATAATAAATACATCTGGAATTCAGATTGGCATGCCTTGTTTAATTATGTAATTACTTAATTGTGTATGCCATGTTTAGTTTTATATGAAGTACCCTCATACTATCTCTACCCAAAATGATAAAATATTTCACCGATATGAAGCCTATCTCCCTCAACCCCCCTCCCCCTTCAAAGAAAAAGTATTTAAAATCCTTTCACCGACTATTGTAACAGGGACCAGACACACAACGTCAATTTTCAGAGTTTGCACATGGAAAACCCCTATGGGTTTGTGAAGATTGTTAAGATTGATATGCGTTCCATAACAAAGATGTGTACTTTTATTACCCCCAGGGGACTTATATCTAGTAAGTACGTGTTTGGCGAAAACGGCGCCCCGAGCTGAGTCTGGCAAGACTTCCACTTTTTGTGAAGAGGTTCCTTCCTTTCTCTTTCCTGACCTTCCTTGGTCACCTCTTGTTCTTTTCGATCCCGACGCCATTAAGGCTAGGGTATCTTTCATTTTCCTCTTTCTTCCTCTCTTTTTTTAATAATAATACATGTACTGTTCTGAGATATGTTGAAATTTGAGTTTTGAGTTGTAATTCAGGAGGGTTTTTAGTGGGTATGGTTGAGTCATTCGGCGAGTCCCACACGCGGGGAGAGTCATGTTGGCTCTCCCTAGTGCGTAAGTGCATTTTCCCTACCTGTACAAGTTTTTAGAGCTCTAATGACCTCAATGTCGACGAGCCGTAAAGTCCCACAAAAATGTACTTTTATTTTATAACCTGATGGGACAATTACGTCTGAGAAATGATTTTTTTTGTTTACTTGTTGTTTCGAGTTTCTCAAGTACGATTGGAACCACTTAAACCTTCATACATTTATGTCACAGAAAACTAACTTCAACGCAAGATCAACAGAAACAAATATGAAAATAATTTTTGTTTTAGTTTTATTAAAAAATGAAAAATCCAATCCTTGTCCAAACTTTTACGTACAGAGTGACCCATGGACCGCCATATCCGGCTGGCGACCACAGGACTAACGCGTTGCAAACGCTCATAGTGGGCCAGGGCTTAACGAAGTCGCCAATCACTTTCATTTAAATTTCATATTTATCAGAGAACTAATTCATTCTAGTTCTTTCGATTGCTTACAACCAGAATCTGCAAAGTTCTTCAAGCAAATACGGTCGTGGACAGTCAGATTTTTGTTGCTAAACTGAGAAAGTCGATTCATTAAAAAAAATAAAATTGTATCCACATAAAGGAATGCTTTTAGGTAAACGTTTGCTTCAAATGCAGTAGAATACTTGTCCATCAAATGAACGTTACTCTACCTCGGTCAATTATTAAGGGAGGGTTAGCGCTCCGAAGTTAGTCAAATCACTGATAAGTACAATTTTCTTCTTTATTTTTCTACTACTTATTTCATAAGACGATATAAAGAATTACGCTTAAGAAAAATATGATTCAAATTGTACCTAGTTCAATATTTAGGAACTCCCATCATTCGTTTGGAATTCACAAGTGTATGTAAAAGAACATGCGTAAGAGCGCTGCGTTTCGTAATTAATGAGACCCACATCACAAAAAGTTAAATATCGTTTTGAAATGAGTGGTGACTTCATTGTTTATGAATATTTATTGTTTAAAAAACTGTTGGAAACAGAGTATGACTACATGCAGAACAATAAGGTATTTTCTCCATAAGGTATAATACTCTCCAGGAGACAGCAAGGGACCTCCCCTTCAATTAATACTCTATTAATAAGAAAATTATTTTCCAGGTAAAGAGCCGTCGGCTTGTGTGGGTGAGGTTATGTATTAAGTATTTCTAATATTCTATTAAGATTTGTATCTTTCTTCAATATCTTAACATATTACACGACTTATTACTTGGAGAAACATTGTATGATTGAGATTAATTACACAGCAAATATACAAATATAGGTTATATTTTTTAATGTATTGAATATTAAAATGGAGGAATAAATTAATATGCTAAGAATGTTGATATCCAACTATGCAATAAAACACTCTTGTATTGTTTCAGTTATTAGCAAATTGAAAATAAAACAATTTTAGTCCAGTAAATTTGGAACTTCACAGAGTAGCAATGTTCCGCGCGCATTAAGAGTAAATACTCTTTGTTTATTCTGAATTAATATTCTTTTTTGTCCTTATTAAAATGTAAATATAAGACAACATTCAGTTTACCCAATACAAAGCTTAAATTAGAAATTAAAGTAAAAAATGTCAAGTTGGATAACCTTTCCTATTTTTTGGTATCGTACCATAAACAATTTCCGTGTGAGGAAAACTGTCGCATTTTATATTTAAGATAATAAATACTCTCTTCTTACCGTACATCTTGCTTCATGTAAGTCTCACCATTCCCACGTTTTGTTCCTTCTTTCTCTTTTCCCATTTTTGTTCCTTTGGTGGAAGTCTCCCCGTCTTGTCTGTGAGATTCAGTCATAAGCAAGCAAAGCCTCCTGGCGTACCTTTAAAGATTGACTCCTTAGAGTTTAGGGGGCTCAGTGGTTGTGTGTTCACCCTGTTAAGCAATGTGGCGCCATCGAACATAAGAGGAAACTAATTCCTTGAGGACAGAATAACATGGCGAATAAGAATTTGTTTCCGCCACAAGCAATTCTATCAGCCTTTTTTGCCTACTTTTGTTACGACAAAGAATATGCTGATCGAGTACGTCGTGCTTTTTTTAAATTCAAAATTGCAAAGAAATATCAGGGTTCCATAATTCATAAAAGAACAAAACTATTTCTACAAGATATTTGTATAATGAATTAGAACTCTTTGAGAGGTACTCGCATCCCGCATTTTTACTTCACCTTGTCTCGGAATAAGACCATGGTAAGAGTGTAAAACGTCCCGTCAAATGCCGAAAAGAAGAACCGAAGAAAACCCGAGCCGAGAAGAGCTACAGAGATAACGAACTCGTCCCAGACAAGTTTGAGTGCATATAAATATATTTAATACATAATAAGAATAATGTTCGAACTTTATTAATGAAATTATATCAATGTGTTTCTCACATGTACATTCGCTGAATTCCTCAAGAACCGAAAAGTTAATGAACTTATCTGTCTGAAACAGCGTTAAACTATCTACGATTTTTCATCACAGCTTTTATGCTGCCGATTCTTGAACAGAACACATATTGATCGAGACGGTACCTCAAGACAGTCAAATTATTTAGCATTCTCCTTGCTCGACAGTGAGACCTAATTAGTATGTCGTTAGCATAAGAAAAGCGTCGGTGCATGAGAAGCCAAGCCAAGACATAGTTGTCACTGAGCCACACATTGCCTGCCTTCCGTTCAAGAGTAACATTGTGTTGGCCAATTCGGAGAGAGAAAAAGCTAGAGCGCCCTTCTCGGCTTCCGCATCTAACATTGATGATGTGAATTTTTAAACAGGTTTTATTGCGCAATGTTTAGACAATGTTGTTAATCAAAACACACAAAAAAAAGTGCTTCTTCACATCAATGCAGCACAATCAATACACTGTAGCCTGTCAGCAAAAGATTCTTCTTCTGTCATTATTTCGACTATTTTATAATAGTTTTCAGAGAAGCACTCTGATCTCGACTGGGATATGAGAATGATTCACCTTCTGTTTACTCTGCAGAATTGAGTACCAGTCATTTTTATGAGAAGTTAGCATTACGACTCATTTTACGATAACTTGGCTATTTTGCTTTCAATTAGTGTGGAACGACCGTAATTTTCGAACATAAAGCATTGAGATTTATTCAGATTTGCGTCCAAAAATAATGTATTATGTATGGAATAGTTTGAAATCGAATTCGGTGACGTCATGTTTCAGAAAGAAAAATAGTTGGATAGAAAATGAACGAAAGAAAGAGGATCTAAATAGTGAGAACCTAGAACTGCAACGATTGTTTACTTCCAGTACGCATTTCTATACATCCCAGTCTCAAGGCCAAAAAAGAACGTTAGGTATAACCTTGAATTTCATAAGTATTACTTCGACACCAGATCTACTTGTCGTATACTTCTTTATTTTACTCATCCCTGAAACAGAAGGCCCCTCTTCCAATCAATAGGGGCTGAACAGTTGTCCTTTACGCTGGAACTGACAGGGCAGAATTATTACGTACTTATCTACATCGTGTGAAAAGAAATGTGTTGGAATGGGATAAGCTTTCGTGTAATCTTTGTTTTAACACAGAGTTCATAGTTGGTAATTCGTACAACACATATACCACAATAAATAAATCTCTGATTAGAAACTAACAATTTTTCTAAAATTTTCCATGTTATTACAGTTTATAATGAGATCATATACTAAATCTGAGTCACAACTTGTTTTATTTTGCTACATATCTCGTAACTGGAATATTAATAAATAAGTAAGGAAAGTCAAAACATGCCGAGTCAGGTTGACATAAATTTTTGCATCTTTCTCAATGTAAGGAACAACAAATGTACATCCATCATCACAATATTTAGGACCTATTATTTAGGATATACATTTTGGGAGTGTCCCTGAAATAAAAAGAAATGTCCATGAAGTACCTCGCGAAAGTTGCCACGTCGTGAAAAACAGACTCGTTCTTTTCCTTCGCGCTTATTAATTCCGCGCTAGATGGAGTCGGCGTAGATGGAGATGGTAGATGGGGGGGGGGATACTTGATTTGTCTGGCTGGGGAATTACCAGGGTGCCGGATGCCCTTACTGTCGCACCTCCCCGGGGGCGTGTGATTAATGAATGATATGGGGGTGAATGTTGTGGTGGAATGATACGCAGGGGAAACGGGAGAACCTCGACAAAACCTGCCGCTAACGCCGCTTCGTCCACCACCTAGAATTCTACTTGGATTTGGACCGGGTTTGAACCGGCGTCCCCAGAAGTAGAAGGCGAGTGTTAGGCTCTACGCCACGGGTAGATCGTCAAAAACAGACTATTTCTTAAAAATAATATTTCATGATTGTTTGAACAAGTTATTTTTCACCTCTCCATAAAAGAGTCCAATTATAACATGTCATTTCAAAGAGCAAACTCTATTCTGGGGTAAAATTCTTCGGATCATAAGCATTTTTTTCTTCAATAAGTAAATGTTACGCGCTGCTTCCTGAACTGAAACCTATAGGGATAGATAAGTCAGTGAGTAATATTGATTCAGTCGCTGAGAAGCCTTATGAGGGGTTTTGCTGGACAGACTCTCCTCTATTTCATATTGAACAAAAATACCCCAAGACATTGCGACAGATACTTGCTGAAATAAAACAATATATGTTATCGCCATTAAAAAATTAATGATATCATTCAGATGGTTTCAAAATTTTCAGTTCTTTCTCGTCAACACGCTAGATCCGAAATTTACGTCAATTTTTTTTAAATATACAGATTTATAACTCATGGTATATAGGAGAGAAATTTCTCATCAAAGATGAAGCAAATTATCAACTTACTAATTTGCCACAATATAGTAATAAAACATTTCGTTTTGCGTCAAAGAAATTTGCTTTTTCTTACATTAAGAGTAATCAACGAAAACAAATATTCAAATTTCGGCCTGAGAGAATCAAACTTTAACACAACATTTCTGCTTTTATTATTCAACACATAAAAAATCCACAGACAGATAAAAATCTATAGACACAAAAGTCTACGAATAAATCATGGATCAATATTTTCCTTTGTCAACTCTCTTACCATTGCAGCATCATGCAGATAATACCATTGCGCAGAGACATCTACAGAAATTAACATAAGAAATACAAAACGAGAGTGGCAGCAGGTCCAACTAGAAATTTACTTTTTATGGCGGAAACAGATTTCTCGCCAAAAACTGATGCTAATTTCGAGACAATTGAACCTTTTTCATATTTTAAATGAGTGCAATAAAATCTCTAGTAAAATGGCCGTTGAGTGGCCATCTTTTAACGCCAAACGGCCATTCATTTCATGTGGCCATCAATGGCCATATGATGATAACAGATGGGCACCCCTATGGCCATTTTTCGTAGAGATATTTCACTTGCTACTTAGTTAAGAATATGTAAATTTAGAATATTTTCTGCAGTAAAATGTTTTAAATGTATCAAATCTAAAAACAGTCCATTTAGTGGGGGGGGGGGCCCTCCGTCGATGTGCAAGTAGTAGGAAGTAGCCTCACGTAGACTTTCAGGTCCATCGACCGGATGGGAAACAAACGACGACGTTATCAAGGTTGCACTTGACAATATCAGTAAATGCTGTAATTGGCTTCAAAAAGGGTAAAAATAGTAAAGCACCAGGTCCTGTGTAAAAAGTGGGAGATCTTAGTATGTCCATTTTGCCAAAAGGTAGAGTCATCTCTGAGCATAACGATGTATTTTGCGTCAATAATTTGTTTCATAATATCTTATATTCATCGTTTATCACGTAGGCTACCCTGACTGGTACTTATGTTTGAGTAAATTGTGCTTTTTTTAGCTAAACTGTAGTAGATACTTGTAACCACCCGTATAATGTTTCCGACTCGCACAAATGACCTTGTACATTCATTCCTCAAGAAGAAACCTCGAAATACCTGCCAAGATCGCGCGCTAAGAGCCTACTAATACAGAACGTGTCACGGGTATCACCGGATGATTGACGGCGAAAGTAAACAATTCGTATGCGATGCACGCATTCTGGTTGAGGAAGAACGAATCCCAAGCTTCTCCGAGCCACCACAGCACCGCGCTGCTAACACTCGGCCATGTGCAAAGCCATGCGTGCCGAAACGACGCCGTTACGTCTCCTAACTGCAGATTCAATGGAAAGCGATGGCGTGTGGTATCACCAATGTCAACGACTTACTCTCTTGCTGAAGAAATTCAGAGCAGGAGTTCACAAACGCAGTTTTGTTATTATTCTCACGAACACATGTGTTGGATAATTAAGAGAAGAGTGGTCGACAAGTTCAGGGTGTAACTTTCTCTCTCTTTTTTTTTGTAGCGAGATGATCATTCCTGTATTTTCCGTAAGAAGTCGTAAAGTAATTTCACTAATTGTTTTCCAAGAAGAGAACAAAATGTTGGACGAAAACTCTGGAAGGAATACAGAAATTTGCCAAGAACAATAACGTAATGATGAATATATATGAGTTCTTCTGTTCATGCCGGATTACCGCTCCGCCAAACTTTAGTGAGTATAACACACAAAAATAAATATTCTCTCAATATGATATAAAGTAACCAACTATATACCAGAAAATATTTGTAGCTTTTCACATCAATGCCTCTGTTCATATGGCCGAGAAGACTGTAAATCTGCGACTTACCGCCGTCATTGTAATACTTGCATCCGGCAAGGTGTACTAAATTTAGACGCTGTTCTCTCCAAAATGCTTCTAGGCAGAAAACCCATGTAGAATTGGGTCTCATCACATTCATTTACGTAATCAAAGTTTTGCATGTAAAAATTATTATTGCTCAAGATAGAATTCGATACATTCAAACTTAATTTTTTTATTCTTTAACAGTGTTTGCTAAAAATGCAGCCCGTAGGAACAGTATCACACATTCTTAAGGGGAAAGTAAAAAAATGTCTGTTTTCGTAAGACGAAAATTGCCATCACTCAAAGTGTGTGTCTCATTTCCACAGAGGCAGACATCATCTGCCTTTGATGGGACTCGTCATCTGACGGATGAGTGGCCGAGCAGAAAATGAGGGAAACTGGTCAACCATCGTGGTCTCGTTGCTTCTTAAGTGGCGTCTCTTGTAACATGAGGACACTCAGTACATTAATCGACAAAAAAACAACAACAATATTTTCGACATCGAATCTGAGCTTCTCAAGGTTAAAAATTACACGCGTAACTATTTCAATAACATGATTACATTGCATTTTTACGTCCGTACACTCTATGAGCTGGTAAATTTTCTCAGATAAATCAATATTTTATCGGTTTGACTCTCCGTATTTAAAACAGCAGTAAACCTGACAGTATGGAAGATACGAAATATGAATCTTTCATTTTGCTTCAGGTGGCGTTGACTTTTTCAATCACACATTTGTAATGTTAACAATCAAGTTATCTATTGTTGGCAATACAATCTAAACGTACTTTCTAACATTCAAAAAATGACCAATACGATCTTATTCGGAAATTTTAATGCTATATTGCATTATCATCAAAAATACATATCCTGAGACGTTTATGTAAATTGTTTGGACCGTTCTGGAAATAAAACCCAGAAAAGAACATTTTTACGCGTGTATTATTTTTCTTTCTCTATAGAATAAGTGATACAATGAAAAAATAACGGCTTAGAATTTATGACACACACTCCAATAATGCCACGTAAATAAAGTTAATGGATGATGGAGCACATTAATAGGACAAAATATCTTCAAGATACACATGTCCGGAAATGCCTCCCAAAAGAGATATAATGAGACAAATACAGAGAAAAAACACTTTATTGGGGGATTTGAGATTGTGATATGTGTTCAAAGTTCAACAACTAATTAAAATAGGTGTTCAAAGTTCAGAGATACAGGGGACGTGCGAACGTAGCTATGATTCGCAAGACTCCGGGTAGAACTTATTCGCCAGTGGTGCATCCGATGTCGGTGCGAGACGAGCATCGCTGTTAATAAGCAGATCTTCGAATATGTTTTAATTTGTTCTCGCTGAACGATTAACACCAAAATCACTTTTTCAATTCCACAAACAAAGCGCTGTACACACCGTTCTTGTCTTGTGTTCATTCTCGGTCTCGGTGTCCTTTTATTTCCTTCGAGAGGCATATCCGGACATGCGTACCTTAATGATTTTTTTCATTTATATCTAACACTGATTGTCTTGGGTTAATTTTTAGAGGACACTAAATGTGCGTATATTATAATAGACAATCACAATCTTTTTAAATATAATATTGACAGTTATTCAGACTTAATTCACAGTAAGCAAAAACCAAATAAAAGTCCAGAAGTAACACTCTATTAAATTTTTCATTGTGGCTTGGTTAACGTTTCGACGCTGATTTAATTATTTTTCAAACGACGACGTTTTAATGATATTTTGTTCCCATTAATGCTCTTTGTCATTCCTCCAGTTTTGAGATATTCTGTACAATTAAAAATACATAAATTTCTCAAATTGCGTTTGGCCACACCGTGAGGCAACATATTAATTATGTTGAATAAAAATGGAAGACAGGGCAGGAGATCGGATCTCCAGCTTCGCGCGCTTCCACTACGCTATTTCATTCGCCTTCCGATCCCGTCCACCATTAACATTCAACATGCAATGACCCAAGACCTCAGAGGTGATCGGGTGCGACATACTGTCTTCGTTTGAAGCTCTACTCCCGAAGGAAATACTCTATTGTGAGTCGATAAATTCCATGTCTGGATTGGTTGCCCGCAAAACTGAAGGTCCCGTGTTCGATTCCTTGTCCCGTTTCCCATTTTCATGCCATAAACCATAAATAATTAAAAATGTGTAATTTATGGTGGATCTTTCCTCATGATTTTCTCATTGTTCATAGTAGCCATAATTTTCGTGTATTTTTTTAATTTTCTTTCTTAAGCTTTTGAATCTTTTTATACATTTTAATACAATGTTGTTCTGTTGAAAGTCGCGCTCTACATTAATGAAGAAAAATGTAAATTATACGATGTATAAGTATACTTTTAAGAACTCAGCATTCAGTAAAGCTGAAAGAGAAATCTGAATTTTTAGCGCCATCGCAGAAGCAAATGGCCCTCAAGGTAACGGTAGCACAGCTCGTCAGGGACAGTCCAGAACTCAAAATGAAATAAAGAACACCGAATTCATTAGTTCCATTTACAATACGAAAAATAATTCACATTTTGGAATATCCCAATTAATTTTGTGTGTGTGTGTGTGCGTATTCGTAAAAATTTCAATTATCGTATTTCTGCAACAGTTGATATTTGTCAACAAATACCTACATTACAAAGCAATAACATTCAGAAACTGTCTAGACCGGCAGTTTGATTTTCAAATGAAGTCGTTTTTCTGTCACTTTGTCATTTCAAACACATTATTTTGTCAAGGAACGGGATATTGCAAAACGCTTCTCCGTGTTCTTCGCCAACAAATGAAATTCATTGCTTGATATACCTTCCAACGGTCAAAGCACGCGAGTAGCTCTAGAGTTGTATTGCCCAAAAGAATGATTACGGGCTGCTAGATCGCCGCTTCCAACAATATGTCAATTTTCTTTTCCCACGCTATGAAACAACACATATTTTATGGTTACATATATTTTTAGAGTCTCAAAGGAATGTTACTTTGAAGTTATTAAAAAAATCCACCAATCGAATCTCGGTAGTACTCTGAGGTAAGAATTACTAGATATAATTTCTTTAGGATTTTTTCTGAAGTTCAGTACCAAATAATTCGAACAGGATATTTACAACAATTAGACTAAATTGAAAGAAAATATCTTGAGAGCTATTTTTAAATATTTTCAACGTTAAGTCCCTCTTGCAAAGAACTAATTGAACATTTTGTTTATTAATCCCAATTGGACCTTAGGAACAGTGACAAAAGAATGGCTAGGTTATTGTTATGTTATTCTCAGTACGTTTATAGGTTATAAAACAATGGTTGTCATGGAAGTATGATAGATGAAAGTTGTTTATCGAAGAAGAATAGGGAGAGAATCTGTACGTACTGGTGTCAGCTCTCCTCTCAAACGTGATGACCCGATTGCCACGTTGGGAGTATGAAACTATTCTGCAATTGTAACCAAGATACTTGATGTGGATCTGCTATGGATGCTTCTAAGGATCAAGGTATTATTGGGTTTTATAACCTTGTGTAGCCAGAGTATAGATATAATAATATTCCACATTAGGACGAAACCGCGTTCGAGATTCATTCTTATAAATAAGTAGAGACATAGAAGAGTCATGTGGAAACCAGATGAATGAAACTACAATGAGGGATAATGCACTGCATAGTAGCAATAACAGTCGTTGTGTACGAAACTAACGTAATGTAAACAGGTTGAATCTTAAGAAAGTTAACATCCATGAGGACCTGCATGTCATTGAACTAACTGCACCAAGTTTATGTTGAAACGGTAACAATAGGGCTTCGTGACTCGTATATGTACACATATCATTATAAGGAGATTTTAAGACATTTCA
The DNA here is from genome assembly GCA_002313205.1 of Laupala kohalensis. Classification (NCBI taxonomy): domain Eukaryota; kingdom Metazoa; phylum Arthropoda; class Insecta; order Orthoptera; family Trigonidiidae; genus Laupala; species Laupala kohalensis. Next base: position 1,185,689 of record NNCF01131073.1, on the reverse strand, counting down.
GAAATCACGGATTATTTAATATTTGGGAAAAGTAACAGTTTGGATTTATTCTCGAAAATTTGTGCATCGAACACTGTCATTTCTTCTTTAATACCATTGAATTAATGAGGTCTGAGTACTTTAAAGTGTGTGGATTAAAGAAAGATATATTTTAAAAATGTATTTATGACAATAAACTTTTTTTACATTTTAGGACGGTTCATATTTAATAACAGCTTAATAGAGAAAGGCATGCGTGTTTTCCATGTTAAATTTCACAAAAGTTGATAACGAGAGACTGAGTAGGACGCATCGAACTTAGTCTTTTAAGATTTTACCTATTAACAAGAAAATGAACTGAAGTAATATTGTTTTGCCTGCCATGGAGTTATGGTAAAAGTCAGTCATTCCATTAATATATTATATCAATAGTAATTTCCTAATAGTAATTTCGTCTATTATACTTAAACATATTTTCAAATATAACTTGAATTTAATACGTTTGTGTGATAACGTCAGGTGAAAATTGCGACCAGCCGGGAATCGAACCCGGGACTCCTGCATGATCGCAGGGATGTTAACCACTACGCCACCCGTTCGCCTTCCACAACTGTACACCATGTAGGTCTGGGTGGAAATGGTGTGCAGTTCGCGGGTTCGATTCCCGGCTCGTTGCCTTTTTCACCTGACCGAAAGTTATCACATATCTTCTCCACGTGTAGGGTGCACGGAAAACATATGTACTTAATACGTTTGTATTTACTAATAGTCATGTTTCGAACCGTCAGTTCAATTTATAGAAAATTGGCCAAAATTTTAAAATGCAAAATAAAAATATTCATAAATACAAATGTATTAAATTATAATTATGTGTCTGTAAATGGTCGATTGATAATTAAAAATACATAGACTTTTAACTTTATTTTTATGATTTTAATTGTAATCAGTTATTTTGAGAACGCAAAGAGATACAAGAATTAATACCTATGAACCGAAAAATATTGAAGATATGAATTAATATTATTGCTTAAATAGCTATATAAATTAGATAGAAAAAATATTAAAACATGAAGGATGATTAATAGGTTACTTATATTAATTAATATTAACTAGTACTATAATTCTGACTATTTATTTCTAGTACGACATTCTAAATGATAAAGATATTTGATTTTACATGGAAACAAGGAAAAGTGAGTTATCCGGAGGTACGAGGCGGAACCCAGAAATAGGATCATAATTCTGACTCATTGGAAATGACTCTGTGTGATTGGCCGAACTACGGAGAGGGATTAAAGTGACAGCAAATAAAATGGTTGATGTGTTGCAGGATGGTGAAGACAGAAAGTGTCTTCGTTTGAGAATTTGCCAAGAAACACGACGTTATACTACGTACAAAATCTTCAATAAAAGGAAAAAAACTGTAGATGTGTTAAACTAGAGCGTAACCAGTCTTTGATTTATCCGACGTGTTTTTTTAATCAAATCATAACTTACGCGTTTTCAAGACATAAGATTCCTTTGCGTTTCCTCGCAATATTCCGCTTATGTCAATCTAGCACTGATGCTGAACAGTTTTCTAAACAGTTTTGTTTTCTAACATGGCGAACCGTAAAGCCCCAAATTTAAAAAATGTTTTCTAATCTGTCAAAATTTTAAGTTCGTATTAACTGCATTCTATCTTGCTGATATTTTAAAAAATATTTCACTCTGTGCATTACCCAACATGAACCGCACGTCATTTTTTGCGATATATCTCTTCTACTTGTACATCATGTATAATTCAAAAAAATTAAACACAAAGTTTTATCCACTCAGAAACTACTATATGAACTTTAATTATATATATTTTTGTCTATATAAAACTTCGGATTCGACTTCACATTTTTAAACTATAGATCAAGTTACTCCTCAAAAAATTATTCAACTTTCAAAGTTTGGCTTAATTTGCCCCGACATTTGAACGCGAATGGCTGAAATTTTCCTCAACATTTCTCATTGAAAAACATAACTGAATCAAAAAAATCAAAATACTAACGAGTTACTCAAAATTCTTCTTTCCATCTGTATTCTCTAAATGTTATATTATAATTTTCTATTGGTCGGGTATTATCTTATTAAATTATATGTATTATTATATTAAGGCTATATGACTTAAAAAATTGATGCATACAAAAATGTGCTTTTTCACATTTTTCGGAGTCGAGAACATTATAAATATTTCTAACAACATGCTCTTTCGGCCACACGACGCAAGCGGTTAACAATCGCCAAAAGCTGGATATGGGTAGAAGAATAAAGTTAGTAAATCAGGTTATTGAAGGATGGATTGAGTACATTTCTATTTGACGCACCAAGAAACACCGTGCATCAAATAGAAAAGTAACTACGGGTTCGTCTATTCGAAGAATAGAGTAGTTAAAGCGAGTAGCAGCGAATGCTAATGTTTCATTCTTTGTCCAGCTTTCGGCGAATTTCAACCTTTGTGCGACGGCCATCGGAAGTGATGGAAAATGGAGCAGATGGGAGGATCGTCCTGCGATTGAAAGGCTTCAATAAATATTGACAGATCAACGAAAGCGTTTCATTGGCATTGATGAACTACCGGTATTTCAATAAAATTTTGAGTAAAAATCAATTCAAAACTGCGAATGGCGAATAATAAACTAGTTCATTCCAGCAATGGCGATCGAAGGGGACACACAGGTTGAGACATATTTAACTACCTGCGCCCCAAGGCAGAATCACGAGATGCTTCCCCCCATTTTTGTGGGGCTCGTCAAGGTCATTAGAGGCCTTGCTTCCCCCCTTAAAATGAATAATAATAGTTTTACTGGATAGTTTAATAATATATAATAATTACATGTACAGAATATTTAACAATTTATTTCATTATTTATTGCACTGTTTTTCAACAAATAAGTTCCGTTATCAATTTATATAGTTAATTATTCGACACTTTAGATCAGTCTAAATTTAATCATAACAATAATATTAATGAGGGAGGTGCCTCCCAAATGCTAAATAATTCCAACAAATTGAATTTTTATAAATTATGTGTGACATAGTAAAAAAATGTTGAATATGGAATTACAAAAGTTGAAGTTCCATAAAGATTTGTTCGGAAATATTTTGTGATGAGTCACAGTAAATTTTTTACTACGTCGGCTGAATCAACCTACACTACCTAGATCACAAAACGTATTTTCTACATTAGGTGCAGTTGGAAAATAAGTTAATACTTCTTTCAAGGCATTTAAATAATACAAAATACTTTTGACATACTCGGACATCTTAGTTACGAAAGAATAACTATTAACAAATTCTCTGACGTGATTCTGGTTAGACAAAACGAGCAGCATCTTCTTCGAACCAGTTCCTCGGAAGGTCATGCGTTTGTTTAGAGATGTCGCAAGAGGCACATGTTAACACCAGAGTCTACTTAATCCCTTCGATTTATTGACGTAAATAATGGGAAGTGGAAAAGATTTCCATTCAAGTGCTGTAATGTTGGTGCCGTTGTGACGAAATGATCTTTTTTAAAATCAAAATACGACATAGAGTGGAATACGTCTTCTTTCTTCGCTCTAAGATGCTTTTAGTTTCGCCTGGGATTCTTAACTTCAATTCCTACACACATCAATGTTGATATTCCTTCAGATCTCAATCTATCTACTCCTCTTTTGCTTCTACCTTCAAATCGCACAAGAAACATTCTTTCTATCCCCCATCTTCAACCATTTTCGAAACGTAACTTGTCCATCGTACTAATCTGATTTGTTATACGGCTTCATTTTTTTCAGTGATAGTCTTTATTCTCCATCACTGAAACTAAAGATTTTCCACAGTTTTCCGCTCCTATGCTTTAAGCATTTGATCTGTAGTAACAGTCAAAAAAAAGGATTCATAATAAGTATAGAACTAAACATAAAAAGTTTGACTCTTTCTTAGTTCGCCACATTCAAGGAAGTATACCTCCTATATATTATAATAACGATAAAGTTTGAACACGAGGGTTTATAAAAATATTTGTACCAAATGTTCACACACCACATTGAATAATTTAATTGTTTAGGTGTAGCTTAATTTATTAATATTTTAGCAAACGGGTATGTAAAATGACGTTAATATCTGACATCACTGACGTTAAAGTGGATGTAGGGTAAGGAAATAAGGTTATTGGTCGAGAAATAGAATCAGAAACAAACCTTGTAGAATTGGAAGAAATTGCGTGCGAGATGGTTTTTATTTTTAATTAGTCCTAGCCTCAACATTACATTTTAAACACCCATTAGTTTAATGATGGTCTCTCGTCAGTTTGAATAATTATGGGGAAAAGGTACATACCCAGAGAGAGGGGGAGTGCAGGAGTCCAGCCCTCACTCCCCTACGAAATTGTTGTATGTTGTATTGAAAGCACTTTATCTGTACAAAATAGAGTTAATTTACCATTTGTTCATTAATGAAAATGAATCGAATAGAGTAATATATTTAAAGTATTTGCATCCACAAATGTTCGGATAAATTTTCTGCCCCCCCCCCCTCCCCTCCAGCAGAGATAAATTTCTGAGTACGAACCTTTGACGGCAAAAAAACCTTCGGTTAATCCGTAGATTCCGGATCGCACTGACTTCCGCAACGGACGTAAGCGAATCCGTAGAGGGCGGAGGAGGAGGAGGACGCATTGACGGATGCAGAAGGTGTCGTGTGTCCGGGAGCACGCTGAGAGGGTGAAAGGTGGGGTGGGGGAAGGAGAGGATGAGAAGAGAGAGTGGCGTATATAGAACGAGTGCCGGCGTCGCTCGAGTTCATTCGTGTGGTGTGTCTGAGGAAGACGCTCTCTTCTCCGCCGCCGATATGAAGGTAGGTGAGCGACGATGCGACCGTCCTCCGATTGTTACAATTGATAAAAACCGTCATTCAAAACGGCGCCCTTCGAATTCCGCGGTTATCTCACACTTGATCTGATTTCGTGGTTTTCGAATATATTGTGGGTGTATTTCCTCGTATACATACGAGGGTGAAAAATGTGTGTGAGCAGCGGCGGGTCTTAGAGGGGGCGCGAGAGTGCTGTAGCACCCTCCATTGGACCTGAAGTCTTTTACCAAATAAAATTGAAGTTTATAAATTTCACACTTTGTAAAAGTATTACCAGATTAATAATTGTTATTAGTTACATTGTTGTTGCTATAAATAATGCCAAATTAAGAAAATTAATAATACCATGTTAATCACTTTAATAAAGTATTATTATTGTTATAAATAATACAAGATTGTTTATTACTTATTTTATGCATTTCATTTAAGGTAATATTTATAAAATTTGTGTTGTAAAACCATAAATTTTAAACAAAAATGGTCCCCGGTTAGCCCCCCTCCCTTGATTTACGGTCCAGATCCGTCGTTGCGTGTGAGTGTATATTTGAGTAAGTTTAGACGATTCATTTTATTTGTAAATGTATTAAAACTTCGAGACTTCTTACATTTTCCAAAATACATTTGTTTCCGAGATATTCCTTTGGGATGGTCTCAAGTCCATTTTCTGTGATGGATTGAACTGTTTTAATTGTATGCCTCTACTTATGTGTGTGATAGATTTAGTTGTATAGTTTTCTCGGAAATAATTTATTGGACACAAATTTGACCGTCGAGAGCAGTGAAGAGAAAACACGAAGATTGGTTTTACGCTCCTCGCGTAACCGGTTTGTAAGTGTGTCTATATTCGAAGTTACTTCCACCATTTTAAATACATACTGCCAGCATTGATATTGTCCTATATCGTTTGTTCTTATAGATGTTAATAATTTTAAATTATTTCCACTGGTTAACTCGTGGTAACCGTTTTAGAATGTCTCGCGAATTGCTATAAGCGTTTAACATTTGAATTGTACCAACGTTTTGTACATCTTTTGAATCTCTTTACCTTAAAAAATATTGTTTATTAGTTTGGAGTTATTGAGGTACGGTCAAAAAATTAATTTTTAAACTATATATTATTAAAATATTATTAAAATTTTTGACCTTATCTCAATAAATCCAAACTAATGGAAAACGAGGTCAAGGCCTAGAATATACTATATTATTTATATTTTATTTAATTATGTTATGTATTTCTCTAATTAAATTAATTAATGAAAGGAGCGGACGGACTATCAAAAAAAACGTACATTTTCAAAGACAAGAGCACTTAGTAATTACATCAACATTGAAAATTTCGTTCAGAGGTTAAATACGAAAATATTTAATTTCCTGGAGGATAATTCGCAGCATGGTCTTTTCATCAAGTGGCATGAAAATGTTCATTAAATGAATTAATTTTTAGTGTATTGCAGACCGCTTATCTGTTATTCGTTCTATAACAGGTTAATAAAATATACATTGAACTACTAGTTTGTGACGTAATTTTTAAAAAAACACTAACTGCTTTTTTTTTTGCGAATTCATTTATTTCAACAACAAAATTCAGACTAACATAGAAAAGATTCAAGTTTGATAACATGGTTCACAACATTTTTATCATATGTCAAAGATAACTATTGTTGTCGTCACAGATATTACAGTTGCCAAATCTACCTGCCTGACAACAGCGACCTCTCACACATGCAGGATGTCAATGGCCTCAGTTGTCGAAACGCTATTAAACCTACCAACCTAACTAATTTTCATACCAGGAAATTGGGTGAAAATGTTCAGAGGAGGCCTTAATCTATTTCTAATTCTCCCCATTCGCGAATAGTACTTCATGCGTTTCTGGATAAAGTCCTGTGTGTTTACTATGCCCTTGCGATAAAATAGAATAGTTTATAAGTGTAATATTATTTTTTGCAGAAAAAAAACCACACGATCACACTAAAATATTATTTATCACTAAAAGAATTTGTTTACACAGTTGTTACAAATCTTTTCTTCAGTATATGTCATTTGTGACCCTGGTAAAACTGAAAAACCCAACTTCTGTTAGTTATATTTATTACTTAATTAGATAATCAACTTTCTCGGAAAAATATATGTACATTTCCGGTGCGTTAACTCAGCAATCGAATTGTATTTGGTATCACACAAATAAAATCATATGGAATATGGTGGTTTTGTAAACCACAATAACTTAACGCCTTTGATTCCTTTACGGTCTTATATTTTTCTCCTTAACTTTTGTGGAAACGTTTAATTTTATCATTGCCATGTTACCAAAAATATTAACCTTGTTTAAAGCAATATATATTCATATCCCACATAATGTAATGTTACTTTCATTTTCCTGTTTAGGAACATAAACATCTGTTGTAGTAGTTTTTTCGTTCGTATAGGAAACTAATCTGCTAAATAATCTGAAGCGGTCGGAATATCGCCTGATATCTTTTTTTGTTGCTGTAATGATCGTGTATTTTTCATTTATCTGTAGTTATGCCATTTGTGAGTGAGCGACCAAGCGTGTAATACAACATCTGATTGTTTGACATTAAATTTACTTATTTATTATTTATTTATTCTTTTGAACAGTCGAGTGTATCAGGAATCTTCGTGAACAATTCACTTACAAACAAGGAAATATCCCTAGATATAATTGATTAGTTAAAATCAGTTAGAATTAAAAAGTTAAATCCTTCTTAATGCAACATTGCTTATATAATATTAAAGGTTATTTTGATTCTAAGAAATTAAGATTCCAATTGTATCAGTTATAACTCTCTCATACCGTCGGTTATAAATATCCCTTTAAGTCAGTTATGAACATCGGTTGTCAGATTATAACTATTCCATCAGATACCCCATTATGATGTCTTCCGTATTGGCATTTATATTTTTCTTCTTCATGATTCAATCTTCCAGTTCTTCTCTCTTCTTGAAGTATATTCTCATAACAAACTTCCTAGTTAGCACCTCTGGTTTGGTTGCCTAGTATACGACTAAATTTTTGTCTGTATCTTCTTTTCCAGCACCTTTGTCTCACTGAAGTTTATTACATCTCGACTTGTTCCAATTTACATTAAGTATTAATAAATCAAATTTTTCTTTCTTGATCAATTTCTTTTTGTTTTCAATATTCAACTGATATTCTCCCTTATCAATTTCCTTCTTTTCTCTTCACATGACACATATACATTTCTTTTTTTAGTTTCAATTTGAGTTTTACGTAAAATTTGATTATAATCTCATAGCAACACTCCTCGTATGTACCATACAAAAATCATTATAATATTTTTGCAGACATTAATTTTAAACGCAAAATTGTAAATAATAACAATAATACTGCAGTTTTTCTCTCTACGAGTTCAAACATTCGATCAGGAGTTGTCATTTCATCTGTCGTGAACTGCTTCACATGACGCTGCTTCCGCGATCGATCGCTCTCTAAGAAGCGACGAGCAGTTTACGATTAACTACACAAGTTGACGAGTTTTTGCGAAGCGTGAAGTGAAGGGCGACGTCACAGGAGGATGAATGACATCTATATCTCTCGTCCTCTTTCACAACTCATTCAGGAAGAAAAAAACTACGCCTTACAAATATTGACCGCGATTTATTCAGGATGGCTGTTTGAAGGATCTGCTCTTATAAAGATGTATGTTTGTCCGGTATGCAAATCTATAACATTTGATGGACATTTAACTTATTTGATGAAATTATGTGAAACGATCTATACTAGACAGCACGCTATATTAAATTTTTATTTGTCGTCACTCACGAACTGAAATTTTATTCAATTCGTGGTTGAAAGATTTACCATGAACTGAAGAAACCTTTACCATAAACCTTTTAATAATTATCAGTTAATCGATGACAAACATATTTGTTCGTGGTTTATTCGACGTGATTCCTGTAATTTGTATTTTTTACTTGAATTTTCTTTTGTGTAAAACTTTGTGAATTTCGTGATTAGCCAGGAAAAGGACCATTAAAACTTCAGGCGAAGGTGGGCGAGTTGAGCTTCTGTTACTATAACACAGTGAGTAACATGAAGTACGGTTCATCAAATAAAGTTCTAGGATTTCAACTTCGATCGGTTGGAAAAGGTGACGAGATGGGAACCACCCTAAGCAAAGTACTTTAATTTCTTCTTCTTCCATTTTCAAGTACCTGGAGGAAGAAACCACTCAAAGAAGAAAAAGTTGACGGCGTGTGCCACAAATCAGTCCAAAATCGCAAATAGTTTACAAGATAATCGGATCAAAAATATATGGAAAGCTTCGAGCACACCTACCAATTACAAAGGAAGTGGTGGTATCTTTCGGAAATTGAAGTTGCTAGACCAACATTCTCTCGGAATATTTGACGTAATATACCAGGGTCAATTTATTTTCAGAATAGGCTGTAGAGGATCAGACTGAATGACACGCAAGGATCAATATGAACTCGTTTTCTAGGATATTTTAGATAAATGAATACCTGGAATTCCTTGAATTTGAAGAAATTCATAAATAATTTGACAGTTCAACAAATCAGTTTGTGCTCCCATACACACTCTCAACCATGTCTGTCTAACATGCAACATACGATATAATATGAAAGAATTTATTTAAATATGCACATATTCTTAAGCCAAACTTGAATGGGCTTCCTCTACCCTCCCCATGATACAAAGCAATACGTGCCCCACTTAACTATACAATTACATTCTAATCGCTTTTCAAATGAATCCAAATTTAATTCTTAAGTTTGCTTCTAGTCTTTCATTTTTCATTGATGATTTTATTTCGAAGCAATTTCTTATTTCATCTTCTCGGACTGAAATACATCCTTCATTCATCTTGCATTTTAAAAAAAACTGAGTATAATGTTATCATAAAATATTCCACCTTTAGTGGAGTACATGAGGTTGTGTGTTGTCTCAAATTACTTGCTGATCAATCTCACTCCTATTATCAAGTTCAGAACATTATTTTCTGAGTTAGGACTTATTCCTGAGATACAGTGAATGTTGTACACTCGATGAGTGCGTCACAATTACTCTTGGAGGTGACCACCATTCGATCCACGAGGTCACTGCTCTAACACAGGACGGGCACCCCTCTAGAAGCAGTATGTGTAACGTAGAAATCATTTCCCGCGGGAGAAGAACAATTGTTATATAACACTTTGTACATCAAATTAATCAAAAATACTTACGTGTGCCATAGCTATTCGACAAAAATCTTCAACTGCACCTTGCGGAAAATATTGTCAATCATAGAGCCGCTGAGTTTTAACTATTCATGACTGCACAGTGAAAATTCGCAGGTATGTGGGAGTGCTGATGAAAATTATAATGCACAATAAAAATGAACGGTTTTAAGATAAACAAAATTATAATCTAATTACTAACTCATTTGTTCCCCGGGTAGTTCATGGCGAGCGTACTCCCTTTCCAGGAGGATTCACTGGGTTCGGTTTCTAGATTGAGCCACAACTTTTCCTTTCACAATTCAATGGCTCATATGGTTATGTGGCGCTATGGTAACTTATCAACGTGCGGATTATTTTCTATATTTATAATCGCAGTTATAAGACGCATGCGCAATGAGAATTACATCTCGACGACCTTCTCCTCAATATATGTATATCACGAGTGTCGTGGTTCATTTTGGATGAAAGGGAAATAAAAGCATGCGTCTGCAGTGGATTTGAGAATTACATCTCTCCGTATTGGAGCTGTCATCAATCGTAAAGATTCATTCATTTTCTATGGAAGATGTCATACTAATGATGATGTATTATTTCGTGACTTAAAAAGAATAGTATGGTGCAATTTTTAAATAAACATAACCGAAACAGGAATTAGATTTAAAGTTGAAAGATTAACAATACGACTTTACACACATTAAATTTCAATATAAAACAATAGGAAAATAAAAATAATGGGGTGAGGAGGTACGTAAGCGATTTCACTCCAAACATCAACATAAGTGGCGCTATTTCTTACGCAGCTCCTCCTCCACCGTGCGCTGCGCACCGCGACGTGCGAATGTTTTTGCGCGCGCAGCGGAAACAGGTCAAGTGCAGCGTCGGAGCAGCGGGATTCGACCGCACCGTTCGTTCACTGCAAGGCTTCGCGCCCCCTTCGCACAGTTCTCGGTGGGAGAGTTGCTTCGAAGTATCGATAGAAACTAGAGGAAACGTACGGAAGAGTCTGTGAAACTGTAAGTTCTATAAGGGGAGGTGAAGTCGTTACGATCGATATAAAAGTGGATTCATAAACAAAAATTAAAACTTCGAAATTTTCCAAAATCACAGTTGTGTAGTTGGTGTCTTACCATCGCGAAGAAAGGAAAGCATTCTCAGTCGGGGAAGATAGGATCGCGAGGAAGATAGGATCGCGAGGAAGATAGGATTGATGAGTGAAATAGTGGATCGAGAGACACGATGGATGTCTGAAGTGAGTTGTTAAACATTTATTGTGAAATAAAACGAATATAATGAGGAGAATGAAAGAATTTTGACGACGGATAACGAAAAAGGACGACGACCGATGTTACATAAATGTCCAGAAAAGAATACGAGCTTATAGTTGATCCCTGTGGAACAGTTTTATCGGAGATTGACATTAAAAAGGATGTTTTAGTAATACTTCCAATAACATTTATTGCTCATAAAGATTCTCTGCCTTACCTATGTTTTAAATATTATGTAAAATGCATTACAGAAATGTAAACGTTCTCCAAAATCTCTGGGTTATGAGTAACCGGTCACATATTTTTCATTGTATTTGTAAATGAGAAATGTAGCCTGTTATTGAAGCGTATCTTCATGGAGCGATAGGAGTTAGGAGTTGGATTGTTAGTAGGTGGGTTTACCAACAACTTGACACACGTGGAGGGGTTGGTAGAAGTAGTTATTTATACTAGGAGGAAGGAAGAAAGGTTTGCTTTTCAGTAGTACATGAACTGTGATATTAATGTGAATAGCTACAAATGTTTCTGGCCCTATCGGGAATTGAACCCGGGATGACTTGGTGAAGAGCAAGAACGCCATCACCTGAGCCACCAGAGAAATTGAATTAATCTGTCGATGTATTGAACTCTTAAATAGTTTCAAAGCATCAGCTATACCACAAAATAGTTATATTTTTATAGATGTAATGTTGAATGTTTAACATTTCCTCTCAGATGTTTTATTAAAGGAGAAAAGTCAGCAGAAAAATTAAGTTTCAATCTCCGTGGGCGACACGAGCTGATAAGAGCATTGTGACCCTTGTCTGTATTTTAAATTAAAAATTTTGGCGACCGAGCTTCTGTCGAATGAAAAAGACATATTTTCTACAAATTGCAGTTTATGATTCATCACAAAATTTTGTAGCTTTTATTTTTCTTTGAGTAATTAGAAACCTAAAACAATTCGAAACGTACTATTTACGTGATTCATTTCAAATTGTTGTAAATTGATACCATCAATTGTTTTAAGAAACAAAGACTAGTCAAGATAAAATGTATGGTAATATTCATATTTTGGGCAACATAAATGTCAGTAAGCAGGCTGTGAAGTAATTTGTAACTTGCCATTATAGCTAGAAAATTGTTACTAACTGAATAAAACCTTGTGTCAGGCTAAAATTTTCTCCAAAAGCAAGCATCTCCCGTATTTCGACCAGAGAGTTCAAAGGAGAATCTGAGAAAAATACGTATACAGACTCAATAATATTGAAGGGAGTGGTTCGCAGATAGTTTCTTCCATTGATGAAAAAATACGTAAACTGTGTTCCTTGGACAAATACACGACAGAAATCGGAGTGGGGGTTACGGGGGGAGTGATCAGATGGTGACTTTTTTAATCTCAGCTGAGTCTGTATCATATACGTGAGACTATCTCTCTTCCCGACATTTTGAAGTGTGTTATTATGGGTCAATTTTCTCAAAAATTGCATATCCCTACACTTTAAGGCTGTCCCAGCGTGATGGGGGCCACACACTGGAACTTCCTCAACCCAAATTTCACTCTGATTCATTTTAAAACATAGAAGTTACGGAGCGATGAATTTACTGCGTCGCTAATTTTGAGAGAGTGTAGTTAAATATTTTAAGGAGCAAGCATTGAAATATTTGTTTTTACATTTTTATAAGTTAGTATTCTATGTACTGTGATAATGGCATGATGAAATATATAACGAATATTACAGTTAATAAATTCACATTTTACATAATTTTAGGTTAAACAGAAAAAATATTTCATGGGACATATTATAGTGGTTGCAAATCTTTCATTAAAATTAATACATTTCTTGACATTGCGGTAGTAATGATTCAGTAGAAAGCTTTTAACTAGGGATTGAAAGAGATTTAATCCGGAGGTATCTTTTATTTCTTTTGAAAGAGAAAATTACTCAGAAGGTTTCATGAATGACTTAAACGTCGTCTTATGGGGGTGTTTGAAACGATAAATTTTATACTTTTTGCGAGTTTCATATTGAAAAAGAAAATAGTTTCTTATAAAACAAGGATGAGTAAAATGTTACTTCAGATCACATACAGAATCCTTGTGACAAAGAGAATTCGTTAGGGAAGGATTAATTGACTTAACGTTTGAAAGGACATTTGGCCGTGGCATTCAGCAAACGGTTAACCACTAAACAAAGGTCCTGAAAAAGTCATTAACATATTTTTTTCCTTTTTGAGAAAGTGCTGTCCGACCAGACGACGTGACTATATCCACACTTTCTCTGGGTGGAGAGGAACTTCTGAAGACTCAATAGGTCAAACCGTAGCACCAATCACTTTATGTCGCGACAAATCCCAAACTGGTTTCAGGATGTGAATGACGAAAATGAATAAAAACCTCAACTGAAAACACAATTTCATAAATCATTTTCTCAGTTAAGAAAAGATAATCATGATAATGATCTTATATATTCTTTTGAACCTTCAGATGCACTTCGGAGAAACATTAGTGGAAGAAGCACAGAATTAGATATAAGTAATCAATATTAAAAGTAATTTCAATACAATGGACCCGGTAAATCTATAAGCGTCTTCTAGATTTTTTATCAAAATATAACATTCTCTCTGACGATCAACACGGTTTTAGGAAATCCTTTTCCACTACAAGCGCCATATTTTCCTTCTTAAACGATGTTACCACATCTCTAGACAGTGGAGAAAATCCTCAGGGTGTTTTTCTTGACTTATCCAAAGCATTCGATGTCATCGATCACGGAATTCTCCTTACCAAATTGCATTCTTTAGGCATTCGTGGACTTCCACATCAATGGCTAACTTCTTATTTAAAAGATAGATATCAACAAGTAGAAATATCCTATACTAAAAATAAAATACTTGAGCGTTGTCTTTCAGAAACAAAGCCACTTACTTGCGGAGTACCCCAAGGATCAATTCTCGGCCCTATACTCTTTTTATTGTATGTGAACGACATGTCATCATCCACATCAGATTGCAAAATGGTTCTTTTTGCTGATGACACTAATTTACTATGTAAACACGCCAATGCTCAAAAAGTTTTGTCTAACCTTTCGACTTGGTTCCATGCAAATCGTCTCATTGTAAACACTGACAAAACAGTGTCTATGTCATTTCACAATAGTATCACAAAATCTTTACCCCAGGTTTCTCTTTCTTTAAACGGAACACAATTAAAAACTGTTACAAATACAAAATTCTTAGGTCTCCATATTCAAGACAACCTCAAATGGAATTGTCACATTGACAATCTTAATTCCCAATTAAGCAAATTGTGTTACGCATTCCGAATCTTAGTTAACGCAGTTAGTCCACGTATTTCCCGTTGCGTATATTTTGCAAACGTTTACTCCCATTTACGTTACGGCATTACCTTCTGGGGTAATTCCGGTCAGAGTATTCAAACTTTCAGAATTCAGAAGAGGATAGTTCGGATAATTTGTAAATCTCACCCCCGAAACTCTTGTAAACCTTTATTCAAGGAATTAAATATCTTAACACTTCCCTGCATTTATATTTATGAAACGGTCGTGTTTGTTAAGACCGAATTACTGAAGTGCCACCCTTGCTTTATACGAAACAGTCTCGTTCACGAACACTATACACGCAATAGTAGTAATATTCATCGCCCTAGAGTGTCAACCACTCTTTGCCAAAAGGGACCATACCATTCGGGAATCGTTCTATATAATTCCCTGCCCAAGAATATAAAAGATATTATGAAATTGAATATCTTCAAATCCGCGGTTAAAAACTACCTCCTGCACCAGTGCTTCTACACTGTAAAAGAATTTATTGATTTTAACAAAAGTTAAATTCGTCTTGTGCTTTATCACGCCATTGCTGTAGTACTTTTTAAACAACTTATAACAATTTCAAAAACTATTTTCTTGCATGATTGTGTTGTCTTATGGCTCATATTAATTTAGTTTTATGTGTACTCAACATTGGCACGTTTGTGTACATAAATTCTGTAGCCCCATCCTGGCCCGGGTTTTTCTCCGGTTTTCCTTCGGGTAGAGGCGGATTTATCATACAGGTTCTCTAGGCTTTGTCTAGGGGCGGGTCTATTGTAACAATAAATCGTGAATTTAGTGTTATTTCAATTTTTAAGCACTATACTCAGAATAATCTATAGTTCGATAATAACTTACATGTAATTTTTTGCTTAAAATTACAAACATATTGACATTCTATTAGTATTATAACTCGCAGCTAACTTTTTATCTTATCTAGGAATTTTTGCTGAATTTTTTGAATCCGCCTCTGCCTTAGGGCCCTTGATCGGAATTGATGGGATGGTCCCTTGCTTGCTTCCGGAGAGTAAATTAGTTTTTTTTCCCTCCACGTGGTCATACGCAGTTTGTACTGTTTTTTGACAATAAATTTATTATTATTAATACTAAAAGAATATATAACATCTGAAGATGCGGATTCCGTCTGTGTAGAGAAATGGTTCCGAAATTTTCAGTACAGGTAAAATAGCATTTGATATCGCTATGCCCATCTCTAGAAAAGAGACTGTCCAATAAAAAGAGTTGAGCATCACCATAGTCTAATACGATGCAATCGTCAGAAGAACAAAGGCAAAACCTCGCAGCTCGACACACAGTGGCGCCTTCGAGTGGTGAGCAAGTATTACTACTTTTGCTGAACTTCCTGTTTCAACCGGCTCGTGTTTCGTCTCTTAATTTTTCTCAGCAAACTGCGGTGGTAACTTAGTTGTACTCGCCCACCGACAGATAATATTATATTATAATATTATAATATAATATGGACATTATTATACTAGATAGTGATATAACTTTGAGGCGTTTGGTGCCGTAGCAGCGATAAACTCGTGCAACGATATGCAACGGAATCGAAGGTTTTGCTCCCTCCAGTCAGTAGAAACACAACGTTGAAGGACCGAAACCTACATTGAATGCCGTTTCTAATATTCCAGCTTCGCTTGGCGCATATTTTGCAGAAATGATCACAATATCCGAAAACAAATATGGGAGAGCACATTTAAGGAACGTGAACCTGACGAACAAAATGAACGTTTAGAACACCTTTAAGTTGATCGAGTTTTGAGTATTATTCCCTCTTTATCTAAATTCTTAAGTTTGTACTGATGGAAATGGAAGTAACATTAATTTTTAGAAAATTTGCATACGAATTACCTGTTTTTTACTATTGAACGTATACTTAACTGGTTATTACTTTATATCAAAAATTTGGAGTACGCACATTTTCATCACTCGATTCTAGAAGAATGTCAATTGTAGTATAGTTTTTATAGTTGTTGTTGTAGTACGAATGAAACTTCACGATTCGATTATCTTTTTAAGTGCAGTTACCTGGTTATTACTGGAAGTCGCAGTCATACAACGATTCCCCAATATTTCGAGGTCAATAAACGTAATGAATTAATAATAATAAACGTCGACTTGGATGTTTATGAAAGTTACGAAGCCGTCGGCAGCGCCTCCGGAGTGTCAGTTTATGAAAATGTTTGTTTGTTTTTTTTTAAATTTAATGTCCTCTAGCGAGGTTCGGACCATTGGACCCTGTGCTCTTCCACTTCGCCGTGACCTGGGTAAGGGAATTGGGATGTTTGCCCGAACCGACATTGTCTGGAGAAGGTGAGGGAAACCCCAGCTGAAAACCTCACCTACTTCGGCCAAGCAAGGTTTGAACCCTCGCTCCACGGTATTCAGGGTAGCGAAGACGCTACCACAACCACTAGACCACCGCTGTGTCGCTTATGTGTGGTCGTTATTTAGTGGTCGAGCGGTTAGTAGCGTCATCTGGGAGTTACTATAGGAACGTACGGCAATTCGAAATCCATTTGTCTATTGAAGTCAACTATCACTAGAATTTATTACCAGTTAAAATGTAACAATACGAGCCCATTCCGGGGTCAGAAAACATCTCCAATGGTATTTTATTTGTGGTTCCTTAAACACTCGGTAAAGTCACTTTCCTATTTTTGATTGTATTGCAAATAGGAATGTAAATTGGGATACATAAGCGTGCGAGTTAAGTGGAGGTGGCCGTGTGCAGAAGAACCGTCCGTGAGCACGACGGCAACGCCGTGAGACATCAGCGACGAGTCGGCGACCACGCCTCCGTAATTGCTGTCAGAAGAGCAGCGACATTTTAACACTGCGACGTTGCAACGCATTCGGAAGCAGCAATATTGCCAGAGGGATGCGTTCTCTCCAGGATAGACCATCTGCAGAGACCAAACTGAAAAAAGAAACAATATTTTAATAATAAAATTGAAATAAATAAATCTTAAATTTACAAGTTAATACTTTTTGAATGTATTAAAAAGTTCACCACAAATTCGAATCCACAGTTTCCATTTAGCAATGGATTGACTGTAATAGAACAAATTGTAAATATTATTTTTGGGAAAAATATAAAAAATATCTCCACTTCTATTATAAATTCTAAAACATTAATTAGTATAATAAATATCAAATATCCAAGTTGAAACATTTGATTTAAAACGCTCGGAACTATAATGATCATCTTGTGACACCACGTTACAATGCACATAAGGCTTGGTGCACTGATCTGAAACGATGTCACAAGAAAGCCATTTGTGCACCGTCATTGTAAATCTATGCGCACTATACAATAGAATACCTTCTTCTGCAACGGAATATGTTCACGTGATCCTGCGAGAAAGTTTAATTATCATTAAAATTGATTCTAAATTATTTTCATCATAAAAAACATACATAAGTATTTATTGGTACAACGTACAATTTAAAGTACTTTTCCCACAATATATCCAATTAATTTAATAGATACTAACAAAGTATAAATACCTTAAAACTACAACGCTTTATTTAAAGAATATTTAACATAATTTTTCGTACCGTATGTTATTCTGATTCGGGGAGATATGTGCTCATAGTTTCATCTGACGGAATTATGTTCGAGTTGTTTCGTGACAGTGTGGGCTTCGTTATTCAATAAAATTAATATTTCTTCGAGTTATAATCAGGAGTAAGTAGTGTTGTTTTTATGGCGTTTGGTGGACGAATGGTAAAAATCATGTCGGCAATTTATTTCCCCATCAACTGAAGTACATGGAACGAGAAAAAGGTGATTTACGTGAACAAATGCATCATATTTCTAACGTTTTCTGTGAGATTCTAAAACCAAAAAAATAAGTAATTAAAATAAATATTAAATCTGTAAAGTGACGTGGGAGTATATCTCCCCATTCAGTGACAATAACACAAAGCGTCACCTCACCAACCAACACGAATTGCCGAATCGTTGGATTTGTAGCAATTTCTATTTTCTTTCCTACACTTCGTGTAAAACCCTTTCCTTGGTTAATACATAGGCGAAGATTGTTACTTGAACTGAATTATTTTTCTATGATTAATTTAGAGATTATCAAGATACATAAAAGTGAAGTGTGATGTGCTTCGTGAGTTATGACCACGGAACAGAAGTCATCTTCCTCGAAGAATCCTATCACAATAAGTTTCCGGAGATGGTCAAAGAAATATATTGGCATCCTGCCGCAAAAGAATTTACTGGGGTATGCTGAGGGGAATGACTATGAAACGTTTATTCCTTTTCAATAGAGAATGTAGAAAAAAATACAAATTACAAAAACCTTTCCCTCGTCGTATTATCCTTAATACGCTGATAAAAAGTAGTAAAACAGAAATAGATAAATGTATTTTTAGAGATAATCTTTCTTTCGAGTTTAATTTCAGTCATCTCCTTTGCTGTGATCTGTTATAATTGGTTAATTATAACCAATAACTAATCGATTAAATTTTGCATGAAATTACTAACAACGAGAAATAATTGGTGGTACGAAGAGAGCTCTAGGGGCATTTCCAATGAATCGTTTTCTGAATATAAAAATATTATTCGTTAAAGAGGAAATAGGAAGAAGTAAAATTCTAGTAAAGTAGGAATAGAAATTGCAACTGGTTAATACACGTGACGTTTGTAGACTCTGTTGCATTTTATTACCTTCTTCAACCGTAGCAAATCACTGTGAAATGTGAGAATCCGTCAAAGCCATAATAATATCACTTTCAGTGGAGAAACGCGTTCGGTGCTCTCCAACCTGTTCCTCGCCTCGAGAGCGCGAGAGAATCATTCTCAAAGGCAGAGAAACTCACAGCAGCAATCGACTTCTGCTTTCTTCAATGACGCCACGACGGCTTCTCCGAAGCACCCACAATCACAATGAATAAACCATCGAACGTCGTAAAAATCAGTAAATTCTCAGGATCATTCCGCTCCCGCTACTCTTAACCAAAAACGATGCATCATTACATTTGTGAATAATTTTCTGTCAAAACTATTGCGAACGTCCGTATAAAGAGACTCCCCAGGGGAAATAAAGAGACATTCCCATCAATTCCGATACAAGAACCCCAAATTTTTTTCTGCGACTCTTGGTAAAACACTGACGGAGGCAAACCCCAAAATGAATAAAAAATGTCCCCGTGCTGTAGCATATACACCATATCTCACAAATATTATTTTCAATATTTTATAAAATAGTAAAGTCTTACAAAGAGACGTACAAATTTATGACTAAAAAACATTGCTAATTAATCGTGATTTTTTTAATCGTCCAAAATTTGAGATAAATATAACAATAGAATAAATAACACTGCCGCTCCCAAATGCTGACGTCAATGGCTAGGTGCTCAATGTGCTTGTATCGAAATTCTCATCTACCCGACAGAAAACCGGAGAAAAATCCCGGTCAGGATGGAATTTTTAGATCCAGGTGATAAATTATTTTCTGGGCTGGGACTGAATCATAGTCTTACATATTTACCATGCACTGTTTGTTTGATAAATTGCTTTAAAATCCAAGTTGAATTTGAATTGTTGTATGTTCAAAAACGGCTTCCACGTGGTACTCATGTCTCTGCCCTTCTGCTTAAGAGCACTGGAAGACAAAACCCTGAACAGCAAAAATATGAGGTAAATGGATTTGTTTATCTACGCACAAAACTGTTACGATAGACGTGTGGACACTTTATTTGCAAATATATGTTACGGAGATTGGTGATGAAGTATCACGAAGGACTCTATGTGAGAAGGCAAAAGCTCGGTCGGGGGTTCGAACCCCACAGAACGATGATATTACGAAGCTTCAAACTGAGACGTTAAACCAATTATTAACACAGGAATTCGGATGAGGCTTCAGATTTCGGTCATGCTATTTTCCCGTTTAATGTCTTTAATTTCAGGTTTCCAATTCATTGACACTACATAAACATGTATCGAGAAAATTGAAACAGTCGCCGGAAGATGTAGTACAGCAAACAAAAATTATTTTAGTCGAGTGACCAAAGCAAACATTCAAGCAAAAATCACTTACGCGGATATAATAGGGCCTACATGACTATTGTACTTTTTGAACAAAAAAGACACAGAACAATTTTGGAGCCGGTTTTGAGAAATTTTCCACTCTAAATACGAAATATGAATAAAGTAGACCGGAATTCTAAAATCGACTTTTTTGGTGTAACAGTCACCCAACACGGAGAATAATATACAAATTTCGCGTCCGAAAATTTTCACGATTTTTATTCTATTCATATTTCCTCAATTCGCTAGGAGTTTGCGTTTCTTTTGCGTCACATACGCGAACGCTATACATTTGTCTTAAGAATTTCTCTTGTTGCACATTAGTTCCTCGTGTCGCCGCGTAGAGATGAACCGCAACGCGAAGTCCTCTTCCAGTATTAATTTGTGAAGGTTTCCCGCACGCAGGAATATCAGATGGAAGGAAAGGAAGGCGGGAATCCATGAGAAGCGGGTTTCGGTGAGACGGAAGTAAGACCGGAACC
Source organism: Laupala kohalensis (assembly GCA_002313205.1). NCBI lineage: Eukaryota > Metazoa > Arthropoda > Insecta > Orthoptera > Trigonidiidae > Laupala > Laupala kohalensis. The sequence goes on along the minus strand of NNCF01131073.1, from coordinate 1,164,484 downwards.
AGGCGTCCCACATAGCCCTCTCTCCCTCTCTCCCTCTCTGACCAGCGCTTCACACACCACTCCGGCTCCTCTCATGGAATGGTGGATTCTCATCGGATATTTTGTCTTCAAGTTCCCTTCCTCAATTCTTCCCATTTCTTCGGAATGATTTCGTCACTTAAATTCTCAACTTCCGTCTTTAAGCTCCCATCACTTTAGTGCTAGGTCTGTATCATTTTTTGTTCTAGAAAAACGCATTTCCACATCGTTCCTATTAAGCGGTAATTAATTTAATTGGACTTTAAATACGATTCATAATATAAAAAAATGTGATGGAGCCTTCCCACCGAAGTTTGATTGTGTTGTACAAATTTACCCATTCTTTTGTGAAACCCATTTCACAATTTTTCATATTTCGCAAATGGTGTACTAATAGAATAGTTTTATTACTTCACATAAACTATTGAGTTAATTATACATTTTGGGTAAGAACATTCGAAATTTATAGCAACCAGGAACATTTTTTGATATTGTGGAGTGGATAAGGAATTAAACAGGATACCCGGTTAAAACGATTTCCTTGGGACAATTCATCGCGATTTGGAGGAAGAATTAGGAAGATGATCCGAAGACCCATCTCGACAGTGATTATTTTGGCATTGTTCCTTTGACCACCACCAGATGGCTTGTGACTAATAAAAACGGTTTTCGATTGGTCGCTTCTTTGGTCACGTGAGGTGACGTGAGAATTCATTACAATTGTCTCAATATATTCTGTAAATCTAGTACCCCAGATGTTTCCTATTACCCATAATACCAATTATTTTGTGTGTATTCTGCATTGGTACAGATTTTGCAAGCCACATATAACCGTTCTCGGTTCTTCTACTCATACATCTAATCTCACACGACAGTTCCTGGTACTACACCAATATAATCACAAGGCGAAACCGAGAATCATGTGATCGAAAGGTACGTTTACACTTGTATTCACGTACGAGCGACTTGTCTGAGATACATGTCCATTTGTATGAGCTAGGGCACTATAGTTACTCTTTGACATGTCGCGCGATAGCACCTCAGACAAATCAGGATACATTTTGCATGAGCTTCATTCGGGATATACAAGTATGCGCATACAAGTCGCAAACGCGTGTGCGCATGCCCAGAACCCATGGCTAGTACGCTCTCCGCCATGTTTGTTTATATTCTAGCTGTACTTTTGTAGGTTAGGTTAGGTTAGTAGATTAGTACATCAATTTCTGTTCTTCCCTCGCGATAAACCAAGAATTCCATGGTACAAGTCGCAAAGTGTAAACGCCACCGAATACATGAGCTCATATAAATCGCATAGCTTCAAAAACTCGCATATACATATACCTCACACAAGTCGCTCATACATGTATACAGGTATAAACGTATACTTTTAGGTCTTACACTGATCGCGACCCTCTGAACAGGCAGCGCTGCGGTGTCGGAGTGCGGAACCACATCTCTGCACGCTACGCCGCTCGCATTTGTTCATACGGCTGGACACAGATGGCTGCTATTAGGAAACAGCGCAAGCGAAATGGACTTCAAAAATTGTACGGATCAGTGCTAGGTACACAGAAAAGGAAATTACAGAGACCAGGTTTTTTAATGCATGCATGCTTGCGTCTATCTAGGTCGACAGATTTCTTTTATTTCTTGGGCAATAAAAAATGCGGTGTATCGTTCGCGTCGAAAGTGACCAGCAACAAACTCTAAAAGTAAATATGTTGGCTATCAAATACAATAATAGAATTATTTCGTATTATTACAAACGTTTGCTACCAAACTAATTAAAAGTATTGCTATATTGTTCCTATTTTCAAAAAATATTCACTACCACGTAAAAATATGTCGTTACAATTGTATGTTAATAACATGAAATACTTGATACCAAACCAATAATACTACAATATAAGTAATTTCTTCCTGCGGCGCTACCTGTCTCAAGACCTGAGAAGTCAGTTTAGGAAAAAAAAAATATTTTCACAGACCCGTTTCAAAACTTGAGAATTCAGCGAGAAAGTTAAATGGATGAATTAATGTCATCAAAGTGAATTAATTCAAACATTTTAAACATAAATCGACTTTTCGTACTAAAAATACCTCATTCTGTTGATGCAACTGAAATCTTTAGAATCATTTCTCACGAAGAAACTCAACTCGTTTAAATCTGACCGACGGAGCTTTTCTTTTTGAAAAAATTATGAACGAAAGTATTTCAGTTTTCAACGGAGATTTCAATGTCGCGCACCTCACTCCGCTCCTTGGTGTCTTTTGCGTTAGCGAATCCGAGAGATTATTCAAGGTGATATCGGTGTGTATCCTCGCAATAAGAAATAGTAGTAAGTAAGTAAGTAATAGTAGTAGATGTTGACAGAAAGTTGAAGATACCGAATAATTCCCTTTGATTTTGCTTCATGAAATCTTGACGAATTGCATGCACGAATTGTAACGCAAACGAAGACGTTATCTGATGACCTTCTATATAGTCATGTTGTCATGACACTTTTTAAAATATAAATAAATAAATTTATAGTCAATAAGCAGTTTACAAACTGCGTATGACCACGTGGAGGACAATAAACTAATTTACTCTCCGGAAGCAAGCAAGGGACCATCCCATCAACTATGATCAAGGGTCCTAAGACAGAGGCGGATTGAAAAATTTCCGTTAAAAATCGTACCTGAGATAAAAAGTTACTTACGAGTTACAATACTAATAGAATATCAACATGTTTCTAATTTGATACAAAAAAAAA
>NNCF01131073.1:1125733-1156443 GCA_002313205.1 Laupala kohalensis | reverse complement strand
AAGTCATTAATCATATACATTTGTAAAACATCTCGGTGATATACTGCTCACCTTGTCAATCTTTCTGTCCCGAACAACAAAAACCAACTCAAATTACCGCATACCCTGTTTATATTGCATAATATCTAATTTTTGAATTATCGCCTTACCACGATTTATCCAGGATTATTTCCTACCCATTAATAATAATAATAATAATAATAAATTTATTGTCAAAAAAGCAGTATAACCTGCGTATGACCACGTGGAGTACAATAAACTAATTTACTCTCCGGAAGCAAGCAAGGGACCATCCCATCAATTCCGATCAAGGTCCCTAAGGAAGAGGTGGATTGAAAAATTTCAGCAAAAATTCCTAGATAAGATAAAAAGTTAGTTACGTGTTATAATACTGATAAATTACAAATTTGTTGATATTCTAACACAAAACATTTCTTTCACTAGTATGTATTATTACCGAACTATACATTCGTTCTGAATAGTGGAGAGTCTATTGCACACTACTTCTACTTCACTTCATCTTTTCACGGAATCTACTTCACGAGAATCTACTTCACGGAATCTTTTCCGTTAAGAGTGAAGCTAAAATGTACATTCGTGTCTTCATGATGGAAAGCTTCGAGAGTGTCGTCTTTTAACTTGTCGTTGATGAGACGGACTTCCGTTGATGAGAGAGAACGAATCTACGACGGAAAGAAATCGGATTCCAGTCGTTCAATGGGGTACTTCAAACACTAAGAATTATTTGAAAATAAAGTCATCAAAATTTATAACAAAACGGCAGCAATGTAAAAACGAGCAAAACTGCGAGCATTTAGCGCAAATGCTAGCAATAGTGAATGGAGTATTTCGAACGCTCAGATTCATTGTTCATTACTACTCCAGATATACCGCAGAGCTTTCGACCCTTTTCTTTGAGGACGCAACAATGTCCATATTGCCTGCACCATTCGCTGTTAATCTTTCCAGATCATTCAACGTTTTATTGGTCTGTCTTCCAGCATTAGGGCAGTAGTATTTATAAGCAGTGCGTAGGAGGTACGAAAGATTGATTTGGAGAGCTTGACTTTTCATTCACGTTTTGTAAGCAATCAAGTTCTATAGATGCCACTTGGGAATGAAAATACGGTGGATAGCTTTTACATCCAAAATACCTGATTTCTGTGTGTTTCATATGAAAATTGTTTTTGAAGATTGATTGTAGTTGTATAGTTCACTCAATCTGTATCATAGTTAAATTCGATATAAATCGTTTGAATCGAATGAAAAACCCGTCAGATATGTTGGAGATAGTAGAACATTGCCATTGAAAACCCCAAGGTTAAAAGACAAAACCGGAGAAAACCCGTAGCGAGCGTAGAGCTGTAAGAAGGTGTGTCTACGTGATGTGGGTCGGTAGTCGTCAGCCATGTGCAGCGGTGCCGCTATCTTCTGAGGACGCCCCTCGAGGACTCCTTGAGGACGGAGTCCTCGTCACCGCGGCGCCACTCTGCTCTTGCTCTCCTTCATTCAAATCACAACGAATGTATTGGACACTAATATTACAAGTATGATGTCGGTGAAGAAATTAAATTTCGAGGTTTCAACATATTACGAGTAACCTGACAACTATTTTTGAATGTCCTGATTTTTTTTAAATGAAAGAATAAACTATTATCATTCTAATAAAACGTGAAACTTGCGAGACAAATATTTGAATAAAACCATCTTGAAGTTGTATGGATTCTTAAGGATAAAGTCCCTAATGGGATGGTTTTCAGATGAGTTTCCAAGTACTTTCTGACGGAGTTGATATAAAATACTATCACGCGTCACGAAAAGGCATGGAAAATTCGTTTGTGTGTGTTTGAATATGGGCGTCTCCAAAAAATCTCCCGTCCCGAGCCTCATTAGGTGAAGGTACGTCACTGCATGTATTCAACTAATTTCTCTTCTGACAAGATTTTGAAGCAAAAATAAAGTAAACCAACTATCTTTTTTTCTGTTTTAATTAAACAATATTGAACGACTTTTACATCTGCATTGTTTTGTCGCTGGAAAAATAATGGGATACGTCGAATTACTTATTATAAGAGAAACAAAAAAAAACGTTAATTCAAAATGTTTAATCAATAAGCACTAAACACTAATGTCATGTGATGGGTATCTATCATATCATCCACACAGCGAAATGTTGTTTCAAGTGTTTTGTGTTTGTTGGATATTGACGATTGTCCTTTATCTATTTCACATTGGGAACAGATCATATTCGTCGTAGGAAACAATAAAATTTCAGTGACGTTACATCGAGGCCAAAATACGCTACAGTGGAGTGAAATGCATCGCCAACAGCAAACAGAAAAACATTTTTATGTCCATCACCCTTTTGTTGTGGAGTATTAGCCATTATCATCTCAAAAACTAATAGATACATCTCTAAAAGTTTATATAGTCGAAACTTATGTTACGTTGCGTGATTTTTTTACTTCATGTATCGAATGATATTTTGTGAAAAAAAGTGACATGATAGTGAAAATTTACATTGGGGGAGAAAGGAGAAAGGAAACGTCAATTATTTTGAGAAGACACATTTTTATGTCGAATTAGAAGTGTAAATTGAATTGATCTAGTAGATCAAAGAAGCGCGAGGTTGCTATTTTTTTTCTCATTGTAGTATGTGTAAGTGGGAAATGTACCGTGCTATTGACGCTTATCTACATGAAGCGACTGGAGGCAGGAGTTGGGTGGTAGCGCTATTGTTAGTAAGGTGGGCCACTTAGCTGGGTTTACCAACAACTTCGCCCACGTCGAGGGGTTAGTAGGAGTTAGTTATGGATAGTAGGAGGAGCTGGATAGAGGAAGGAAGGTTGGCTTTTCAGTAGTCACAGCTATATGAACTGGGACATTAATGTGAAAGGCTATAAATTTTTTCTGGCTCCAACTAGAATTGAGCCCGGGATTGACTTGGTGATGAGCGAGCACGCTAACGCCGTAGCCACTGAGGGGTGAGGTCGCTGTTGCCCGTGACCATGGCCACACTCTTGTCATCTCCCCTCCGCCCTCCCCCCCACCCCTTTCGCCGCCAAACAGACTGCTTTCTGCGCTGCTCCCACTTTCTCCCACATTTCCGCCAGCGACAGAACAGAGGTTTCGAGCGATTGCAATAAACTGCAAAACAAGGTTCAGTGAAGGATTTCAACACGCGCTCTCAGTAATTGAATTTTGGTTTAAATTTGTTTCACAAATCGACGCGTTTTGAGTTATGTGTGTTCAAGGTTTCGTTATATGAGCAAAAACATGGCAATATTTGTGCCGTATTTTAGACTGATTTGCGAAAATGATTAAATTGTGTAATTTTCTAATACATTTTTGTATAATTTAGCTCCATCTAATTCTCATAAATTTCCAGCTGCCCCTACGTGACATCTTCTAACCCTAAACTGCCCCTGAAAAAATACGCACATAGATTACAATGTATAAACTGATACTGATTTAACAAGTACTTAACATATTACGGATATTAACAATTCAACACAAATTTCGTGACGTTTCAGGGCAAACACAAATTCCTGATATGTAAGTTGAAGGTAGTAATGTAAGGAGCTTAAATATTTTAATTTCATTTTAAATAAAAATAGTGGCGATCCATAATTTCTGAAGAGATCTTGAATTTTTTTTCGACCAATTACAATTCTTTCCTTATAGATTCTGTATAATTAAAAAAAGAAATTCTGAGAACCTGAGTCTCTTGAAATTTTTTAAAACTTAAGTTTTGACCACATTCCTGAGGAGCTGTCCAGAAATGGGGCTGTATTCCACACACAACCAAATCTGATTCTCAAGTTTGGGGAACAAATTTCGATCACTTACTGATGTATACCACACTGAACATCAAAGAGAAACTATGAGATATTTTTCATAAATAAAATAGAATTTTGTTGTTCTCTTAATTCTTGTATAATTTATTTTTGCCTATCGCACTAAATATTTTGTTTCTTTGTTCCTAGTTTCAATTCAACTTTTCTAAATTTAAATTAATTACTTTCTTTTGTTCGTGTATTTATTCGATCATTCATTTTTTGTTTCATTCCTTTGCTCAATATATTTTTTTTTTGTGAAATGGTTGTCACACAGCCGAAAAACCGTGTTAGTAATAAAAACACGACAATTTAATTCTGTATAATAGTTGGTCGTATTTTGAACAAGTTGCCAGCAGATCAAAATGATCCGGAAAGTAGTTTCTTGTCTCTCCCCTGTGTTCTCCGGTTGTACGAATTCGTGAAAGATCTCAAAAAGAAAATTCATAAAAATGAATATCGAGTGGAATATTATGCGAAGGGCTCTAATGACCTTGACGTTGACGAGTCCTAAAGTCCCACAAAAAATAAATAAATATTACGCGACATCTTACGACGATTCAATATTTAGTGCGACAGAATGAGATATGTACATATTTGTTCCGCGTACCCTACACGTGGAGAAGATATGTGATAATTTTCGGTCAGGTGAAAATTGCGACCAGCCGGGAATCGAACCCGGGACTCCTGCTTTGATCGCAGGGATGTTAACCACTACGCCACCCGTTCGCCTTCCACAACTGTACACCATGTAGGTCTGGGTGGAAATGGTGTGCAGTTCGCGGGTTCGATTCCCGGCTCGTCGCAATTTTCACCTGACCGAAAGTTATCACAATGAGAGATGGTTCCCATTGCAGAAGAATGCCTTTACGACTCTCCTGCCGCCACAAATATATTTTTAGAGCCCTCCATCACTATTATATATATTAGTCATTTCTTTTCATATATATATAATAAACGACTCAGGTTGTAACCCATACAAAAAATGAAGAAAAATCAAATATTTTGAACGCATTAGACTCGGCTGCGGAGTTTGTTTAAAATTCGTACAATTGAGAGCAAATGTGCCACATTCACGACATCAATGTGTTTGGTCACTCCGTGCGACTGCGTACCAACTCGCGCCTCTTCTCACGAATAAAATTTCTTGCTAATTCAGATGCAATGTTACCTCAGCCTTTGTACGGTTTTTCGGTACTCGGGAAGCGACAATCGAGAGTTTGACTCGTTCAGGAGAGAAACTGAAATGGAAAATGCGACTCTTCACTCTCCAAAACGCCTGTGCAATTGTCCAGAACTGTTGCGGTTGATCAAATTATGTTCATAATACGTCAAGTAGAATAAACTTCGAGATTGCGGTTTTCGAAATCTACATTATACGTCTTGGATCATTCGCTCCAATAAATTAATTGCAAAAAGAATTTAGGCGTCCCACTGTTTTGTGACTGAAACTACTAGAGTGCATGATAACCACGAGGAATTCTTGGTGAACAAATATGATCGGCGCGTTTTCTTCGATAAATACTCCAGTTTTTTAAGAAACTTTCTCGAAGTTTTTGATTGAATCTTGTATTTATTGCAGCGGATGAAACATTGAATTTCTGCTGAAATTTAGGTAAAAATGATAGGTACAAATATTCTGTATTTCTGAAGCAGAAGTAGGGCAAGAAAGATGTGAAAAGAAAATGAGGTAGTAAATAAATTTAGTCACTTTAATTTAACATTATGGACTTAACTTGTAAAATTAATACTGTATCTTCGTTTTAAAAGACAATTCTTTTTGTAATTGTTTATCCCGTCTTACTTCACTAATTACTAATGACTTTCCATTACTTATTTTCTCAACTTTGTGGCAAGAGTAATCTAACATCTTAATGAAGATATGTTTCTTTTCTGATTTTCTTTAAAATACAAATTAATTTAGAATTGCAGCCAGTTCTTAAACGGTCTAGCAGATAGGTAGGCCTACTGCGTCAAATCATTGGAAGAGACAAACACTAACCCTATTTTTTTATGTTAGAGTGAAAACTGTTTTAACATAACGGCGATATCGAAAGAAGTTTAATAATTTAACTTAGGTTAGGGAATTTTGTCAAGCATTGTACTGGAACTCTGAATTTAATTGGTACACTTAAAGCCATTTAACAACTTTTTATCGTTAACTCCTTGTGTACCAATATTCATATTAACACCAATATTCAACGTATTTAGCAAACTTTACAGAGTAATATTTAAACATTAATACTCCACCGCACTGAGAGATATGGGATAAAATAATTATTAAATTAGTTAAACATTTCATTCATGAATAACGTATGAAGTATTTACGCAGTGCGTTCTGCTTCGGTTCATTCTGAAGTATCTTAGTGTAGATTACATTCATTGGCCTTGTAATTAAATTTTGTATCGACTTCTTTACAAATCTAATTGTCAATGCAACGAGATCATCATTGTAATAGGATACAAAACAAGTCAAATTTATGCAACCGTTTAATCTCAAAATTAAAACATTACTAACCTCTATACAGTGAATACTAGTAATAATAATAAATTTACTGACAAAAAAGCAGTAACAAACAGTGTATGACAACATGGAAGACAAGAAGCTAATTTACTCTCCGGAAGCAATCATGGGACCATTTCATTAATTCCGATCAAGTGCACAAGGGCAGAGGTGGAGAGAAAATTTCAGCACACTTCTAAGATAAGAATAAAAATAGTTAGCTACGTGTTATAGTATCAACAGAACTCCAACAAATTTGTACTAGTAAAACAAAAACAAAAAATGTATTGTATACGTACTTGATGTAAAATAAAGAACACCAAGAACGTATTGTTACCAAACTGTAGATTTGACATATTATCAAACCGAAGATAAAACACTTCAATAAATATAACATCAAAAAATGTACTCCAAGATAACTTGTTCCTTGGTGAAATTGTTTCAGTTATTTAAAAAAATGAATTGCTGAGCTATTACTTTCACATTTCTCAATTGTGATTTTAATTCCCGATTATTCATGTAATGAATACGAAATGTGCAATAATCTTCGATTAATAATTATCCGAGTATTGTATGGGGAAAATGTAGTGATGTATTAAAGTTTCGACATATCTTCGCACCTTTAGAAATTGTTTTTCTCTTTTGTTGAAAACTCTTCATGTCTACGAGTGGGATCCATGTACCCATGGATCGGTGAAGGTCCATTGCTCGGCCTCTTCATGTGATGTGATTCGGTTACTTTTAGATTGGCGAAGGAGAAACTCAATTTCTTATGTGTCTCGTGACGGACGCTGAGCGTTGAAAATCGTATTTAGCAGCGATTGAAACTGAGAACTTCTGCTGGGCAGCTCATCGTGGGAGTCTATTTCCTCCTTGTGAAAATGAATAATTTCAAAAAATAAAACAAGTTTTACGTGAAATATAACGTTTATATGTCATAAGACAACGACTTTTAATAGACAAATTACTATATTTTATTTTTCTTATGATTCAAATGTAACGATTTTCTTAAATAAATCAACAAAATTCGGTGTCTATAAACACAAAAATTGTAAAAATAAAAATATTTAGTAATATTTAATATTGTTATCTAACTTAATTCGGAAACTATAACGCTAAATAGAATTCAAATTATTATGTCTTAATGTGCTTCTGATTCCAAACTTCAGATGAGTTGCAAGACAGGTTTTCAAAGATTTTCATGTTCTATGAGGGTATATAATAATAATGACTTTATGTGTTGGAGAAGTTAAACAATACGGCCTCTCTTACAGTATATGCCTTTATTAAGCATTAAGACGTTGAAAAAATGAAAATAAATCGTTGTTTGTTTTTTTTCATTTCAAATTTCCCCATTGGCACACATTTTAAAGGTTAGAAACGCTAAAAACATAATATACTGAGAAGATATAAAAAGAAAACTCTCGGTAATTATAAAAACATGAAGAAGAGTACAGGTAACATTTTAAGGGACTTATTCGTTGTATTTTGTAAATGTAGACGGCATTGACACATTGTCATTTGAAGCGGATGAATGAATAACATACTAGCAAGCCATTCATTCATCAACATTCACTAGAATGATATGTACGTCAGTAATCTTCAACGAGTACATACATAGCATTTATATTATGCTCTGATCTTTGTGAATTATTTTCACAAAACTGACCATTTCTTACACAAGTCATACATTTGACAATTCGGACCAACTTAACTATCCGGTCCAACGCCGTAGAAAAATATCCAATGATATATCGAAAAACGGCTTTTTTGCCATGATTCTGGAAGGGACTTTGTTCTCGGAAATTACAAATTGAATCATTTTATGTGAAAAAAATTCCCTTTTTCGATGGCAAATTTAACATTACGGTCCTATTCTAACCTCATTCTTTGTATATCCTTCCGCGAGTGCTGCTACCTCCACCATCGCCTCCATCTTCACACTTGCAACAGATTTTCTTAAAACGGAATCGCCGGGTCTAACAAACCTAACATCGCCGACTGTGACCGAACAATTGTTTATAATTATCATACCCTAACATACTAACATAAACGGTGGCGAGAGAAGAAAATAGTGCGGAACAATATTTCTTTATAACTACCGTAAATATGAAAAGCGAAGAATACGGCTTATATTTTCGGAACCGCAATAATATTTGTAGTATTAAGACATAAATTATTTTTTCGAACCCTTGTGGGACCATATTCTTAAGTTTGGCCGACAAATCTTGTGGTGTAGTGCGATAAAAAGTAAGGAAGTTTCATTGGTTTGCTTGAGGTAAGTGGATTACAAAAAAATGATGTAATCGGTTTGAGTCGATTGCCATCAATTCTTTTCCCCGAAACCCAAACATTTGCTGACCGTCGATGCGAGGTTCCTTAAGCAGAGAATGTATTAACTTTGCATACGTAATACTGCTCAGCACACTACGCTCCAGTAAGTGAACGAGGAAATATTCCCTATCATTGAGGAGGCCAATGCTATAGCAAATACGTTTCCTCATAACACACCACGATCTTCCTGTTATGACAGCCTCTAATTTGTAAATTCTAATGGATCTTTCATATCATCGAATTCAATTACGAAAATTAGGACTTAAGTTCTGTCAAATTTCATGAAGTTTCTCTTCTGAGAATTATGAAGAATACGAAGTCTTTGGAAGGGAACATAATAGAGGCTGTTTGATGAAGAATGTTATATAAATCTGGTTGAAAAATGTCCAGACTTAACCAAGGTTTTTGGTAAAGAATACGTCCTTTGATATGAAGTAGGATCTGCGGCGTGAAAAAAAACTAATCTGGAATTAGGTAGGTGATTTGGTGCGTTATGAATAGATGAATACTGTACTTCGTCAGATTCATTTTTTACACATAAAGTGAAATAGCCTCCATTATAAATCAGAATTCCTAATTCTCTTGATCTGATTTGTTGGCGATAGAAACGATTAATGGCGGATAAAAATAAATGTTTAAATCTCATTCACTTAATAAATTTCTTTTTCTTAAGCATTATTTCTGAATTTATTACAGAGGTAAATTTAAATTGATTATTTAAAAGGTGATTTGGAAAGAGGACTTAATTATGAAGTCAACTCTCGGAAAATTCAAACGTGATTTTAGTGCAGATGTTTGAGAAAAGAGTAAAAAACTGATAGAAATCTGTCTTATTTCATTGAGAGTTTGCTATATTACAGGGGGGGAAATTGAAACGTGATTAGTATAAATCTGGTCCAGAAGATGGTGTTCAAAGTTGCATGGCGGATCATAACAAGCTCTCCATTGGACACGATCGTTAGAAATGCTTCAACGCTTTCGTCACGTTTGCGGTGAATATAACTGTTAAATGTAAAAAAAATATCGTTGTTTGGTTTAGCTGTTTTCCACTGAAGCGAAGAGAGACTATAAATGAAATAGTTTTCCCTTTATATAAAAGGACACTAAAATAATATTCAATTCATTTAAATTTAAAATAAATTAGGGAGTTACAAAGCTTAAAAAAAGGATTCGTAAAAATTGTTTTGTTTCTCTTATCAGAGAAATATTCGACTTGATATAGATAAGCATGGTAATTTTCCTAAATTCTCGCCTTGATAAAATAGTTACAATATAAATATCATTTAAATGAGCTAGATATATCATAATAACCGTGATTTTACTAATTAATAATAATGAATAAAGAAAACAACTCATTAGATCTAAATTACGTCCTGTTCTGAAATGCTTCCACACAAATAAATGAAAAAGAAGGTAATGTTTGCACAAAGCATCTACTCCAAAACATCTACATTATCTCGGTGATCAGACTCAGTCGCATCAAAATTGCTGACCAATAAATAAATTATACTTCTATCACCTCAGTTCTTCCGCAAAACCTGCAATACACAATTTTTTGAATCACAGTAAAATGGAAAAGAAGAAAATTGTGTAATAATGAAAATTGTGATGCAGAAAAAAAGTACTCCAGAAACATGACCTTTTAAATATTACAAAATTATCATTTATCTGAAGAAAGTATTAATGACTTTCTCGTCCAAAATCCGCCACTAACCGGAGGAAAACCAGGGCTAGGATGGGGCTACAGAGATAATGTACAACCGTGCCAAGGTTGCGTACAGTTAGAAATAAACTATTAATAAACAAAGGCAGCAAAATCAACATGCATGAAAAATGAATTTAATCAGAATCTAGAGTACTATATCAATGACGTCATAAAGTATAAGATATACTAACATCACCTACATCATCCGAAGTTACGTGGGAAACAATATTTATTGGGAAATTGAAACTCTCGTTAACTTCTCTTATTAAAATCTGTAAATTCTTTCACATTATAGAAACAATAGCACATTAAAAAGCTTTTAACAGTGGATAGAAAGAGAATCAATTTATTATATCTTTTAGATTTTTGGGAAGGGAATTATACAAAATTATTCCTGAATGAACAGGGCCTCTTTGGCAAAGAGTTGTTGACACGCCAGGCCGATGAATATTAGTCTTATTACGAGTGTTGTGTTCGTGAACACAACACTCGTATTTCATCTAAAGCAGGGGTGGAATTTTAATAGTTCTGTTTTAACAAATTCGACTACTTCATAAATATATATGCAAGGGAGACGGAGAATATTTAATTTACTTGAATTTGGGAGTTGAGATTTACATATAATACGAATTTATCTCTATTGAATTCTAAAAGTTTGAATACTCTCAGTGGATTGGCCCCAGAAGATAATGCCGTACCGTAAATGAGAATATACATTTGCAAAATACACGCAGAGAGAAACGTGTTGACTAACAATGTTGGCTAAAATTCGGAATGCATAGCATATTTTGCTTAGTTTTGGAATTCAAATTATCAATATGGCAGTTCCTTTTGAGGTTGTCCTGAATATGAAACCCTACTTGACCGATTGTATTCGGGTTCTGTTTAGCGAAAGGGATGTAGGAGGAAGAGATTTCCTTACACTATTGTGAAAGGACAGGGAAACTGTTTTATCAGTATTGACGATGAGACGATTTGAATGAATCCAAGACGAGAGGTTAGATAGAGGTTTTTGCACATTGACATGTTTACATAGTAGATTTGTGTCATCAGCGAAGAGAACCATTTTGCAATCGGGCGTGGTGGATGACATATCATTTACGTACAAGAAAAAGAGGATAAGGCCTCAAATTGAACCTTAAGGAACTCTGCAAGTAAGTGGCTTTGTTTCTGAGAGGTAATATTGACATACTTCATTTTTAACATGGGAAATTTCAACTTGCTGATGCCTATCTTTCAAGTAGGAAGTTAGCCATTGATGTGGCAATTCATGAATGCCATATGAGTGCAGTTTTGAGAGAAGAATTTCATGATCGATTACTTCAAATGTTTTCGAAAAATCAAGAAACGTACCTTGTGGATTATTTCCACATTCAAGAGAATTGGTTACATCATTTAGAAAAGAAGATAGAGCACTGTTAGTTGAAAAGGGTTTCCTGAAACAGTGCTGACCATTTGAGGGAATATTATTTTGCGATAAGAAGTCTAAAAGTCTCTTATAGAAGAGTTTGTCTAGGATTTTTGAGAAAGTTGCTAACAGTGATAAGGGTCGACAGTTTCCAACACCACATTTGCAAAACGTTACCCAATTTCCTTAAAACTCAGTATCTTTTAGTATTTGGGGTCGCTGATTACGAATTCGTGCTCAGCGTTTTCCAAAAATGATTTATTTTAAACAATCGAAACAAAAACATTAATTTCTTGCGCTATTTTAAAAGAGTTTAGAATATATTTGCATTATAGGCTTTAAAATAATGATTAATATTTTTGCAGCTGCTAGACTCGAAACGAATTTCAAAATGGAAATAAATTATTTTGGCAACAATTTTTGAAAGAAAATATTAATTTTTGCAAAATTATTTACAGAACGAAACAAATTATTTTATAGGTTAGAATGTAATCCACTGTGAGTTTTAGGGAACTACTGCTGACAAAATTGACGAAAAGAAATATTTTTGTAAAACTACTCGTTTTTCAAGGAAGACGGTTGATAAAAAAACATTTAATTCAGTTAATTTCCGTTCATCACTTTTTGACAGACATTGGACCATAGCTGCAAATGACAATTGCGGAGGAGGACATGTGAGACATGAGACATGAGGGTAGGTGGTTGCAAAGGGGGTACATTCCACAGAAAAACTAATTTTAAAAAACCTAATAAAATAATGCAAAATTTAAAAAATGAAAACTAGTAATACTCCATTTTGTCTTTGATGTCATGGACTTTCACAAAGAAAGGAATTTCTCCTATTATTGTCAGAAGATAAGGAAAATGAAAAGAAAGAGATTGCTTTTTCCAACTAAAAAAATTGCTAATTGCCAAAAATAAACAACTTTTATTATCAATGTATATTATAATACTACTATTTACAATACACAAAGAACGGAGAACTAACAGTGCTGATAAAAGCGGCACTATGCCCAGGAGACGGGAGAGGTGAGACCGAAGAATAACCACGGCATCCCTCGGAAGTCACAAGGGATACGCAGTCATCGCATATCACACGACGTGGGAGCGAAAGGGAAAACGGTCGATTGACTGTGTCTCCTTCGTATTCATGATGTCACTATTGCTTAAGAGAAGGAAGAGGTGGAAATGAGAACGAAAGGTATTCACGATTCTTTACTAAAGGCACTAGATAATTATTTTACGAAAAGTACGATGACTGTGTAGCCCTTTTTCCACTACGCGGCATCGCATATCAATAAAGTTTACTCGTAATGTGTATAAAGACGAATATTTGTAATCACAATGACCAGGAATTTCATGGGAAAGCGAAGGGAGGAAAAGAAACTGTCTGACATATTGAACGCGTCAACGCACCCTTGCGAGGGAGATAAAAATGTTTCATCTACGATCGAATGAATCGGCGATTGATTAATTAATATTATTTATATCATCTAAACAATACATCCATCATTAATTGTTATGGTTAATTAATATAAGTGCTTTAATTTCAATCGTGTCGTACTCATCATTAGAGTTCATAGAACTCCTAACATACTAATATTATTAAGAATTTTCTTGGAAAATAATATTTTATTATATTTTTAAAATATGTTCAGAACCTTCCATTAAATATAAAAAACGTTGTAAACATCTCTATATTACTATTTACATGAGTAAACATATTTAGAACTGAAGTATAGCACCACAAACTTGTTTCATAATATCGCGTGAGCTTCACGTTTTTAATTCATAACTTTCGGAGTCGCAGGTGGAAATTGGCAATAACTTTTGTAATACTATGACCTACACTCCATGTTATTAATAAAACAGAACTCGGCTGAACTTTTTGCTTTCATTTTTGAAATTCGTCATTCATTTGGTTCTAAATTGTAGCAAATTGTCACTATTTGCAGGCGATTTCGATATTTTGATAACTACATCCCGATTTCTCATGCTATTTTAAAATGAATTTTTTTTTTCCAATTCAAAATCGAACGAATGTCACGCTTTTTACAGGAACCTAAAGAGCCTTATCGGTTTCGTTAAAAACTTACGTCACATTTGTTCCCAGCGCGACGTCCACTTTTTCCATTAATTGTGTGCACACCAAATCAACATTGTTTTCTGGTTCCTGAAACACCACTTCAACCTACACATCATTAAAAATATCAAATATAACAAGTATATTTTTTATTCTCCGAGTCCAGCTTTTGGCAATCCTGAACCACTGTACGCCGCGCAGCTTTCGGGGTTTACCCGCGGTCACGTGACGAGGGGCATTACAGTGTTCGTCACGCGACAAATACACGACGAGCTACGACGCTTCTGTAGAATTGACAGAATATGCGTGTAAGTCATATGGGCAGTTTTTCGATGTCCAAACTTCTCAGACGAAAGTAATTTCACTTTCTACTCTATTCCTGTTCCGCTTTGAATGATTCAAACATTCAAAGACAGGAAAGCTCTACAAACATTTAAGTGAAAAACCTGCCCAAGAATATAAAAGATGTTATGAAATTGAATCTCTTCAAATCTGCGGTTTAACGCTACCTCCTGCACCAGTGCTTCCACAATGTAAAATAATTNCGTCTTGTACTTTATCACGCCATTGCTGTAGTACTTTTTAAATAACTTATAACAATTTCAAAAACTATTTTCTTGCATGATTGTGTTGTCTTATGGCTCATATTAATTTAGTTTTATGTGTACTCAACTTTGGCACGGTTGTGTACATTAATTCTGTAGCCCCATCCTGGCCCGGGTTTTGCTCCGGTTTTTCTTCAGGTAAAGGCGGATTTCTTATACAGGTTCTCTAGGCTTAGTCTAGGGGCGTGTTTATTATAACAATAAATCGTGAATTTAGTGTTTTTTCAACTCTTATGAATTTTAAACACTATACTCAGAATAATCTATAGTTCGATAATAACTTGTACATGTAATTTTTTGCGTTAAATGACAAACATATTGACATTATATATGTATTATAACTCGCAGCTAACTTTTTATCTTATCTAAGAATTTTTGCTGAAATTTTTCAAAATCCGCCTCTGCCTTAGTGCCCTTGATCGGAATTTATGGGATGATCCCTTGCTTGCTTCCGGAGAGTAAATTAGTTTATTGTCCTCCACGTGGTCATACGCAATTAGTACTGCATTTTTGGCAATAAATTTATTTATATTTATTTATTTATTTATATATTTAAATCTCCCAATGAACCAAAGTTTAGTGGACTGTTTGAGTGCCGATAATAAATATTCTAGAATATCAGATATTATACAACTTTTACCAGCTATCAGAGTACATTGGGATCATAGGACGTAAACGAAGTCTACAGTCTGCGTCGCAAAAGAGGATGTTACAACGAACGATTCATATGCAGTTTTCAAACTATGAAGTTTGTCACCGTAACAAAGACGTTATTGTTGAGTTTCTTATTGATTTCTAAGAAGAATTGTCAAACATATTTTAAAATGTTAAAAATAAAACAGTAAAAATGAAAGAATTAAAAGTTTATATGCGTCATGAAGCGTTCAAACAATGAATTTAAATAAACTAATTTAAAATCTAAGTACTTCTTTCGTTAACATATTTTTTATTAAACTAGAATTACACGGCGAGTAATGTGTGAAAATATCACCAGTAGAGTATTCTAACCTCCCATCAGATAAAATGTGGAAGTGCTCATGATTATATTATTGTGCCAAGCAGGTGATTTCTATGTAGTGTATACGTGTATATTTATTGTTTTCTTAGTTTCGAAATGTTTCTGTCTTTGTTTGGAACATTCGAGAAATATTTTTGAAGTATACTTTGACAAACACTCATTTATTGGGGAAATTACACTGTTGTTGTTTTTTCTTAAATAAAGTAACATTAAAGAGATCGATACAATCAGTGGGATTCCAGAACTCACGCGAGAAGCATAAGAGTTAGAATCTCCTTCGTTTCACACCATTGTCGTAATCAAATTACCCTCGCCATTTGCTGAGACATCGACTTCCCACCAATATATATTTTATTTGCGTGCAAAGATATATACATTTAAAACATGCAAAATTCAAACTTGTGTGACAGTTTCACGTGGTAGTTAAGCGTAAAGACGCGAGGTGTGAATTTTCCAAGCAACTTTCATGTCACATGGGCGTGACATGTAACGTTTGGATAGCAGTGAACTCTTAAACAAACTTCATCGATAAGGGAGTTAGATAGCGTTGCATGACTGACAACATAACTTTTTCTGACAAGAATCTCCAAAGAGAATGAAAGTATATTAATATTCTCTTAAACACGAATAAATTCGAATGGTTTCACATATCGCACGCGCAAGTTATGTTGAGACTTTTTATAAAGCATAAAAGACATTTTCCCTCTATGCTGTCGTCATACAAAAGATTTTTAAAGTTCAAATTAGTTTTAAAGTACTAAATCCGACGTGGACAGATAAAGTTTCCACATGCGGTGTTGTCAACTAGTTGATTTTATTTGTCATTACAGAAGACACTTGCGACCACGAAATGACTCAGACCAATTCCGAACATCACTGAATATTGTCGTCAATTGACATTAATATGATGCCGTGGTAAATTAAAACGATAGGGTGAAATCTAAGAAATGGATCTAAGAAACTTACAAGGAAAGGTCCCCAGGTGTACCTCACCGATTTTTTTCATCTTTTGGTATTTTGTAGATTTCAAAAAAAAAAAAAAAAAAATCGACAGTATTTTTTTCTTTCGTGCTAATAGGGATAAAATCCACACCTAATTTTACTCTAAAAAAACACGTTTTTGCTGTTTTCTCGAAAAGTTTTCAAAGTAACTTAATGAAACCAACGTCACTTTTTCGCAACTTATTAGACCTTTAAAATGATGTAATTTACTTTTGAATACTTTCCGAGAAAACAGCAAAAATGTGTTTTTCAGGGTAAATATCAAGGATTGTTTTTACCCATACACGACCGAATTAGCATGAAAGAAAAAATAAGTGTCGAATATTTGTTTTAAATCTACAAAATACTGAAAGATGAAAAAAATCGGTGAGGTACATATGTCACAGGTTTTGACTATAGTTATTTCACCGGAACAAAAAAGAATAAATTATACGGACATAGTGATCGCGAAAAAGAGATTTTTTTTTTTTTTGAACTATGAATGAGTCTGTGAAAGGATTCGAATCAAAAAACAAGAGAAGAGAAATACGACTTTCATTTATCCAAAGGCGACACACTTTGTTTAACATCAATATTCCTTCATCAACAGTACGAATCTTTGCCAAGATTTTTAAGACGAATTCATTTTGCAATTTTCAATGCCGCTTATTTCGTTATCTTGAACACGGTGTTATTTTATTCCACAGTCTCGCACTGATGATGACTAGTTGTACAGTCTGTTCCAGTTCGGTGAGTCACTGGGTCACTCAAATGTCCAATGCGTTGTTTACTTCTCCAGAACGCGCTCGTGCCGCACTTTCGTCTCCATTCATTCGCCTTTTCCTCAAAGTCAACAGAGTTTGTTCTAATGGCTTATAATGAATTAACGACCTTCAGTGAGTGGAAAAAACGAGGCAGACCTCTCGCTTTGTTAACAATTCCTATCGAGTGAAGGGAAAGACTCCTTTCATTCATTTTCCAGGACAATAGTGATTGAATCATGATTAATTCTGGGTAGTTCATTAGTTGTCCAATCTCCATTAAATATCCAATCTTTGCATTGATGGTTCTGTGGGGTCTCTTTAATTACGAGAATGTGATCGGCTGCATATTACTTATCAAGAAAGCTTCTTATTTCTTCTCATGTTCATTAGTTTTTTTTATGTTGATTACTAGTGTATTTCTGTTTCTTATGTCGGGAGAAAAACAATTGAGAAAAAGTCGATTATTTTGTCACTCGATGCTTAATGTAGTACTAGCGTATGTAGAATGAAATCATTAGCATATCTGAAATCGGCATAAGTAAATTGTGTTGTCTTATGGCTCATATTAATTTAGTTTTATGTGTACTCAACTTTGGCACGGTTGTGTACATAAATTCTCTAGCCCCATCCTGGCCCGGGTTTTGCTCCGGTTTTCCTTCGGGTAGAGGCGGATTTCTTATACAGGTTCTCTAGGCTTTGTCTAGGGGCGTGTTTATTGTAACAATAAATCGTGAATTTAGTGTTTTTTTTTCAACTCTTATGATTTTTAAACACTACACTCAGAATAATCTATAGTTCGATAATAACTTGTACTTGTAAATTTACAAACATATTTGCGTTAAATTACAAACATATTGACATTATATATGTATTATAACTCGTAGCTATCTTTGTATCTTATCTAGGAACTTTTGCTGAAATTGAATTAATCCGCCTCTGCCTTAGGGCCCTTGATCGGAATGGATGGAATACGTCCCTTGCTTGCTTCCGGAGAGTAAATTAGTTTATTGTCCTCCACGTGGTCATACGCAATTTGTACTGCTGTTTTGGCAATAAATTTATTATTATTATCTGAGTCGGCATAAGTAAACAGAGTAACATGTACTTATTGTGGTTTCAATTAGAAAAACCGGTCATTTCAATGAAATAATTGCAAATATAATTGGTGGTGTAATACGTTTTATCTTATAGTAAAAGCTCTTATTAAAAAAAAATAGTATAAATTTTAAATCACGAAAGCGATGGATTTTTACTTTGATTTGTTGTACATTTTCCGTAGTATTTTTACATCTCTTTTATTTATAGGTCACCGGACATTTTAGAAAGATATTTAACGTTTTCTGTGGTGAGATGCATTAATAAGAAATCCGTTGTGCTCAGCCGCCATGTTTGTACATGTTCTTATACATTTCAAACGAGTCAAGCGAGTGCCTGAATATTGTTTGTATTGTTGTTAACCGATATATACTAATTAAATCACGCTTTTTGTTAGTTATTATTCATATTGTTGTGTTTTAAAACAATTAGAAGAATAATCTAGAAAACAATTTTCCGTGATTTGACTAACTTGGAGTTCCTAGTCCAACCTTCAATATCTTCACGTTCATTTTAATCTATTAAAATCTACTTCTCACTTGTGAAAACATTCGACAATTACAGTGTTCATTTGTTCGTTTTACTTCTTTTTTTGTTTCTCCAGCGCCACGTCGTGTGGATGTGCGTGTGTGGGGCCGTGGCGCTCGCAGCATCTTTGCCCGCCCCCATCGCCGTAGCGCCTCTCGGGGGTGGAACGGGGGCGTTCGTCGACCCCGTCGCCGCCGCCGCGGCTGCCGCTGTCCTCGCCGGCGCCGAGGCGACGTCCTCCGCGTCGGATGCCTCGACAGACGCTCGCGCCAAGAGATCTCACGGCCTCCTGAGCCTCGTCGCTAGCAAAGTGACGGGGAAGATCGGCTCTCTGTCTGCTGCGTCCTCTGGACACGGCGGAGACACGGAGTATCACGTGGAGTATCCACCCGTAAGTGAGACGCCTACGCTTTTGCACACTTTGCATCCTTACTCATACATAAATGCGTTCTTGCATGTCTGGACATTAGGCCTTTGATACTTGGCATTGTCAGACTGAAGATGTCAGCTAAGTCGACTAAAGTACTTTCATTAAAATAAAAAAAAGTACATCTTCATTTATTCTCATATGAATGCGTAACGCCGTAATGTGTCTTGTGTGTTTGCCACCTGATCAAGCCTAAACTACTGAAGGGACCGTGATAAAATTTGGAAAGAGGTTAGTTTACACGTCGACGATGAACAAAGGCCAACTTTTATTATAATGCGTGATAAGAAAGATGGAAATGGTTTTTGACAAGTCGATAAAATCGGAAAAGAGACTTATATTTTGCGTACGCTGCCTAAATGGTTAGAGATAGGTGATAACTATGAATGGCAATATTGTTTGTCTCAAAAAGTTTTACAAAGAACACATCCCGATCCGCGACACCATATGTTATACTACAAAAATTAAATTATCGATAAAACGTTATGAAAAACAGAAGTGTTAAATCAGAAGAAGGAAAAATCAATCATCATAAAATTTAATGGATTGTTTGTTTTCCGCATTTAACAAAGATAAAGAAAGGTGTGCGAATCGTAGTTTTTTTAGATTTTACAAGGATGGTAATGAAATGGTGCAACCGCAACATGCCTCGGAAGCGAAATTTCGACCGGCACGGTTCCCGCGAGTGTATGCAGTAAACTTTCGGATTAAATTTGTATTATTATAAATTTAAAAAAATTTGGATGCTGTACATGCTTTTAAAAACCAGTAAGGAAAAGTATTTTGATTTTATAGTATAGATAGATTTTTTCCTGAGAAAAAGAGTAGTCTAGGAAAAATTATGGGCAACACCGGGAAATCAGCTATTTGTTTATAATGTACAATTATACCTGTTCTTCTTCTCTTTCGTTCACTGTTTTGGTTTTTGTTCTTTATATGTATTGTGTAAAAATTATTCAAGACTCATGTATACATTAACATCTGAACGTAATCTAAAACTTAAAATAAAAAAAGTCTACGTTGAGAGTCGTAAAATAAAGATTTTAAGTCTAGATTATTTTTGGTAAACGATCATGAAGAAGGGAAGTGAATCCAAAATGTTTAGAAATGAGCCTTGGGGTACTCCGCTATTCGAGATTGGAGCTACCACTTCGTTAAATATTCCATTTTTTTTCAATAGTCGAAACAATTAAAAATTAGGTTGATCTTGTTTCCACCATCCTTAACAAGCTAGTAGAAATACTTTTTATGAATAATGAAACATTGCTAATTCGTCAAGTAAAAAGCGACGTTTTGTTTGATGTATGGGTCATTCACAAGACTTGTACGGGGACCCCTCACTCGTCCGGTCACTTTCTCACGACCAATAGCAAAAGGCGTAGCGAAAGTAGTCGAAGGAGGAGCTGCGATGCGATTGTAGGATGAGGTTACGACTCTCTCAAAGCAAAAGAAAACGGAAGCGCCTGTACAGTCTGTATCACTATCAGCATCTTCAAGCTTACACGCGGGATTTCCCTTAAAGGACATTGGGTTATGAAAAATGACCGCGTACCAAGATGACTCAGTTATATTTTGATAGAACGATTGCGTGCATTGTCTCTGCAGTCACATCCCAGCCCGGGTTTTCCTTCGGTTTTCTTTCGGATTCTTTAATTGTCCGGAAGTTCCCTTCCGGAGAGTAAATTAACTTATTATTCCCCACGTAGTCATCCGCTTTTTAACGTTACTTTTTGACTTTTCTATGTGTTTCTATTCATTATAACGTAAAATCTAATACTCCACTCGCATTAATATATCGTTCCTAAGAAATTATTTCTAAAGCGAGGAAAGAGGTAATATATCAGTGTTAGTCCCCCAACCAACGTAAAATTTATGATTTGGTTCAGTTCATAACGTGCAGAATCCTTCCAGGTTAGATCAAGGTATCAAGGTATTAGTGATTTTCTTACTGATGTTCCCGCTTGGATCTCATTAGAAACAATCGCCAAATACAATGGAACTCAATGAGAAATCAACAGTTGTGTCAGAATGAAAGATATGGGCGGGGGGCGTTTTTTAAATTGTCATCCACGTGGTCAAGCAGTTTGTAGCTGCTTTTTTAACAATAAATTTATTATTATTGTTCATATGAATTCAAATAGCTCAATAGCTTTTTGCTTACGTGGTTGAGTATTCCAGACAAATGCTGGATCGATACCGAAAGAACCTAACCTAACCCAACATCTCTCCTTCGCAATTCTCACACGCAAGTCGTGGTTAGGTGGACGAGCAGACCTCACGACCTGAACCTCAAAATAAGACGTAAAATAAATTAATAAAATGGGAGTTAAACAAACATTGACGAACTAAATATTGGCTGAATTTTTAGTGTATCTGTTCCCTTTAATGAACCAAACAGTTATGAAATAAAAGAATAGTAATTACAAAATGACGACGCAGTCCTTTGATCTCAGAGGATCTGACATTATAGCACTAGAATTATCCGAGATTTGGCCATATCGAAGGATGAAATATAAGGAGTACTCTGCTAGCATGAAAGAACTCTCCAGAACGATTGAAACATTCGAGTTACAATGAGAAGTATAGGAAAATGAGAATAGCGTTTCGATTCAAAAATAAAAGCACGTGCGCAAATTCACAAAATGTTTTAACTTTACTTTTACACTGAAATTTCAGTTTTCACTTTCCGTAAAGCTGTTTGTTTCCGCTTGATTTCAATACAACAAATATATTGAGATTTATCCTTTATTTGGTGGAAACATTTTTTAGAACTTTTTGAACACTCTAGAGGAATTTAAAAATAATTTGTTGATTCGTTATTGTAAAAAGAAAAAAAATAATTCCTCACACTTTATAAACAACGATTAGCACTTTTTAAATTTTATTCATATGTGTAACAGTTTCCAGTTTGGAAACAAACATTTTATTAACTTGATTCATCTCTCAGATGGTTTTCGACGCTTCAGTTGATCTTTGTTTAAAGTATTAATTTGCTAAGGTCGAACGTCCTTCAAATGCTCTCTAGAGAAAATCATTAACAATAATAATAATAAACTTTATTGTCAAAAAAGCAGTTACAAACTGCGTATGACCACTTGGAGGACAATAAACAAATTTACTCTCCGGAAGCAAGCAAGGCACCATCACATCAATTCCGATCAAGGGCTCTAAGGCAGAGGCGGATTTAACATTCAACTTATTCCTAATGATAAAAAAAAATAGTTCGACATGTGTATTACTTTCGTAGATGCAATATAGAATAACGTTTTCCTCTTTTCCCACGGATTGTCGCGTTCTGATGAACATCAACAAAAGACACAAAAGATGATGAAGAAAAGAATGCATATTGTAATTAACTGTCTCATCTATACGCGAACATTTGCAAAATTAAATGAAACGGAGACGATTACGTTTCGTGACATCACGAAAACATCGTCTCCTCGTTCTGAGAAGTTCTGAGAGTTTTCTGTTTGTCAATTTCTCTCTCCATTGTTCAGCGAATTGTTTTCTAATCTGTTTTGTTTTTTGTTCAACGATCGTCATCGTGTGAAACCATTCCACGCTTCTTGACACGAGTAATATTTCGTTCTTTTGCGCGCGTTGAGGCAACAGAGTCTCTTCCTGGTTCATTGTATTAATCGTCTTCATTATATCGACCAGTTTACGTTTCGATCTATTGAGAACACGTAGTAGTGCGGGGAAGCCTCAAGTCGCCCTAATACTTAACACAAGCTTGACGTGGTAACCCAAACTTGATGACTAATCACGCAGCCACACTATTCGGTATTTAATTTTCATTATTTNTATATATATATATATATATATATATCCCTTTTAATTCAATTACATTTACTTTATACGAAGATTGCTTGACACTAACTTGACAAATCATCAGCTGATTACAAGAACGCAGAGCTGTTCCAGAGATAGCAATTTTCCCTAGAGTTCGAGACTTATTTCGTTCAAGTTGGCATTATGTTTTTTTTTAAATTCCCTAGGAAGCCATATTTAACTTCTCTATTCACTTCTATATGACCTTAGTACAAATGTCTAAGAATCATAAATATTCTCCAAAAATAGATATTCTCGATATCAATGAAAAATACCTCATGTTTTTAGACACTTATAGGATGTTGACGTTACCATAGGTATTACATTTTTCGTTTATTAAAAACTTTATTTTACATGTAAAATAAATGCCTCTTCGACGAATTGATATCGTAATCATCCGCCTCTCCGTCATCCACATTAAATTGATTCCCGGAAACAATCACATTTCCTCTAACCTTCCATACTTCTTTCTTGAATTATATTCTAGTTACGTCTTTCATATTAGCAACTCTTGATTGTTCCTTTTGTATCTTATTAATTAACTATACGACCATACCCGATTTCACATGGAGTTTTTGTGATACGGTTTACCCTTCGTTATGATTGACTTGAGACAACAATACGACGTTTACGTGCAATAATCCTGATAATATCTAAATAAGTTTGTATAATTTGAAGAAAAAAAATCTCTCTCTCTTATTGATCCTTTTAAAGTAGGATTTTCGAAATGTAAATTCGTTGTGAGTCTCTGCTTCTCTTATTTCTAATCCTCTTATTTCCTTTTTTCTTCAATTTCGTCTCACTGTATTTTGTAGCATCTAAAATAGTTTCGTTTTTATTAAAAAATTACAATATCTTCTTTATCTATTGTAGTTTTTTGTTTCTAATATTTAATTGATATTTTTTAATATCTCATATGTGTAAGTGCGTGTAAAACAAAGAGTATGTTTGTCTGTGTGACAGTCACATAGCGCAAAGACAAGTAGACCAAAAGCTTCGAAATTTGGCATACACGGTATCCTGAACGGGTCAAAATGCACGTCAAGAAATTTGGGAAAATAATTTTAGATGATTTCTTTGTAGAGCAAGAGTTATCAAAAATTCAATTATCCAGATCGATAGTTGAAATAATATTTTTTAAATTTTTTTTTATTGTTCGTTGCTAACTATAGACTTATTATGCAATTAAATTATTTCTTTGTACTATGGATTGTGAGTAATTTTTTCCACAATGTGAGTCTTAAATATTAGTTTTTGCACATCATTGTGAATCTCAACAATATCTTAGTCTACTTATCTAAAAAATAACCTTTCATTGGAAGATATCCAATTATCCGGATGTTTGATTGATTCGTCCCTATTGATTCGTAAAACTGGACTTCCGCTGTATGTGGATTTTTCTTCAGACCTAGAAGTTTAAAAATTTGCGCGCGTATTCTCCATGGTTGTTGCGTGTGAACATTCGAACATAATTTTTCGCCAATCGATTGGAATTTTCCTTAATATACTTTTTTTAACATTTTGTTGTTGTCCAATTCGCTACGAGGAGACTGGAGGCTATGAAGCTTTTTCCAAAATGTATTCACAGCTACTTCCTGAATTCTAAGAATAGATAATATAATGACAAATTTATTGTCAAAAAATAGTACAAACTGCGTATGACCACATGGAGGACAATAAACTAATTTACTCTCCGGAAGCAAGCAAGGGACCATCCCATCAATTCCGATCAAGGGCCCTAAGGCAGAGGCAGATTCAAAAAATTCAGCAAAAGTTCCTAGATAAGATGAAAAGTTAGCTGTGAGTTATAATACATATATAATGTCAATAAGTTTGTAATTTAACGCAAATATGTTTGTAAATTTACATGTACAAGCTATTATCGAACTATAGATAATTCTGAGCATAGTGTTTAAAAAATCATAAGAGTTGAAAAAAACCCACTAAATTCACGATTTATTGTTACAATAAACACGCCCCTAGACAAAGCCTAGAGAACCTGTATAAGAAATCCGCCTCTACCCGAAGGAAAATCGGAGAAAAACCCGGGTCAGGATATATCGCTAGTTTCTTATAGGCAATTTTCTTTTCGTGTGAATTGAAATTCCATCTCTTTGGGGAAGAACTCCGTACGAAAGCGAGATTCAGAGCTTCGTGTGTGAGACGGCGTGTCGCGAGGGAAAGTGCGGAGTTGAGACTAAGACGGTGTTGGACGCGGCAGCTCAGACGGCCACAGCCTTCGGGGTCGGAGGAACCGGTTCCTTCATGCAGGGCACCCATCGCTCCTTCCGCAGGAATATGCACCGCCGACCTCATTCAGTCGCAAGGAATCGTCCTACGAGAAGAACAACCCGATCACTTTTACAGCGCGCGGGATTCCATGCGAAAATCGTATTCTCTCCGTCGTTCACAGATTTTTTAAAATTCTGATTTCAATAATACCAAACATCGAAACAGAAAAAAAACCCGTTTCGTGGTTCTGCTGAGACTAAACTGTCTCTTTTTTTAAATTGTGGCATTTCAATTATTTAAAAATACGCGAAGGTTATAATAAGAAAATAAATAATTCAAACTGACGAATGTGATAAACAGCTCACTGCGTTTCGGCTTTCGCTCGAAGTCGTCGTCAGGTGATGCAATTTATAATTAAATTATTACATGTCACAAAATATATACTGTTCTTCCGTAAAGGGTCGTCATTGTTCAGTTACTTATTTAATTTCACTATATAATGGACGTTAATAGTAGTATAATAACAAAAATTCTGAAATGTACTTTTTTTAAGATTTTCAAAAAGATAAAATATTCGTTGATTAAATGTGAATAGTAGAATAAATATTCGAGTAGAACTCGAGTTTATTGTACAAATTGCCTAGTTTTTAAAGACTTCTCACATTTTATGGTACCGAGAAAAAAAAATCAGGATTAAATCGGCTAAAACAGTTTAAAATGAAGTCCAGAAGCGCAGAAACATGGTTTAGAAACCAAACATAATTTCAGTAGAAGAATACTTGCTCAACAAATTACGGATATGAAATGGTAAGTGGATAATGGGAGCGGCGGACGCTGCATGAGCACGAAATTCAAGGCCACATTACGAAAAGCTTTTCCTGCCATGCGTCCAGCAATAGCGTCGACGGTAAGCGGACGAATGAATGTATAATGCTATGTAACGCCGTGATTATTAACTTTATTTTAATTACACTCGTACAATTACACATGATATCCTGAACAGAAGAGTTCCACATAGTCATTTTATTAGATGACACGACATTCCACCATTTATTTAACAGTCCATAACTAATAGTCCTGGAAGAGACTGAAGTTGTAACAAACAGAGCACATCTAGAGAAAAGTAGCAAAACATGGAAAAATCCATATTTTTTTTCTTCTCTTTCCCGTGTGCTTATTGTTTTGATCTGGAGAGTCATCGAGCATTGTATTGGATCATTCATCAAAACATCCTTTAGGGATTGTAATTCTTACAATAATTATCGTTATTTTTCTTAAGAGTCATTTTGAAATACATATACTTTGAATTTTTGTCTCAATGAATACACAATTCTTTATTTATTACTGATTTTTAATAACAAATTCTTAATATTCAGTGTTTTAATAATTACAACGTAGAGATGATAAAGAAATTAAAATAATTTTTGTTAGTATTGTATTAAAATGTAATTCGTCGATCGAAGAGTAACAATTCACGCCATCAGACATTTTTGACCTTCAGGAAATCCCGCGAGTATTCTCTCTTTTTGATAAGCGACTTTTGAAGAGTTTTAAAATGCGCTTCACCGAGTACAATTGCAGAAATGTATTGTTTTTTATGTAAATACGTGTTCATTTATTATTTATTTTTTTATTCACAGATTTCTGACCCGTCTCTTGACACTAATTTTTTAATCAGTCACTAATTAGCAAATGAATTAGATCAACTCACGAAGTATCGCATTCGAGACGAAACGTAGTGTGTTTATTTATTATCAAAACTGTTTTTACATAAAACTCTGACATGTGTATTTTATTTCATTAATTAAAGTCAGAATTAAACTGTCAGCGAAAAATTCAGGTCGATTTTTCTGTGCTACTTACATTCAGAAGAGCAGACGTGAAACATCTTCATAACTTAAAAAATAGTTCTTTATCTCGCAAAAACACATTAAAATTACAAAGAAACTGAACCTTAACGTGATTTTTCAAACTTTTATTTTCCTTTTAAACAATGATGTTTATTTAAAGTACAATAGATATGTTTAGTTACAGAATAGATTGTTTAGATTGTGACTGTAAATTATTTTACTACAGTGAGCGTTAAGGGAGTTGGTGTTTAATGTTCTGCTCTCCCATTCATGTTAAGAAAATCTCCAAATAATAAACTGCAAATGAGGTCGATAAGTTAAGACCGGAGTAGAAAAATTAGAAAAATATTTTAAGGTGTCAAGTTCCCTTTCACTGAAGTCATGTTGTCAAGTATTCAAGAAAATTGAAAATATTCACCCAAGGAATTTCAATTAATTAATAATTCATTCTACCGATATTTACTGACGATCGAGGAAAATTATTTTGTAATTTTACAACTTGATAACAAATATAGATCGTCGTTTGACTCTTTCTTCCACGAAGGTTGCAATGTCTTCAGTCACGTGATGCGGCTGCCATTTCCTTTAGAACAGAATTTTCCGCAGTTTTTGGTGAGTTATTCTTGCGAATGCCTCAATAGGTACGAAAACGTCATTGCGTTCCTATTTCCATTTGCTATGTTCTGGTAGACTTTATGCGATACTTTAACCGGTACATCAAAAAAGACATCATCCCGCAAACGTTTCTCCATACATGCTCATAGTAATTTAAAGTCAACTAATTCAAAATTTTGAGCTGTAAGGGTTCGAAAATTCATCACTACTGGGCAGGGAATATATCAAACTTTCACTTGAAACTTTGTTTATTTTGGGGGGACGGATACTTTAGCCTAGTCGCTTTAACGGATCCATTAGTTCCTAGCAGTATGACTCATTTTTGCTAGGGATTCACTAGTCTTGGATTCACTTTTCGTTTGAACTATTGAACGGGTTGAAACTGAACGCTAGCGATTTTATACCTTAGTGTTGAGAAGTAGTTACCTCATAAGTTTAATTTCGATAAATTGTATCATGATTGTGATAAATTTCGATAGTTTGTAGTGAGAATTTAAAAAATACCAAAAGAAGAATTTTATACTTTAGTTTATACTATTCTTACATGGGTTCATGCTCTTATGTACGAATTTGCTTTTTGAAGTATTGCGGGTGAGTCTGTAAAATAAGAAAATAAGATCAAGTATGATTCTGAAATTGAAACACATGGAAGAAGAAAAAACGTTCGTAAAACTTATTCGGGACTTTCTATGGAAAGAGGTGTTGTAATTGTATTATTTACGTAACATTCCAGAAATGCTTCCGCGTTTTAACTGAGATGTGTAGTCATGTTGTAGTCATTCGTTATCGTAACAGGTTCTGCAAGTGGAATGGAGTCTTGAATGTGATTTTGAATCAAGACTTTAAAACCAGATGTTTAAGTGATACGACTTCTTCGTTTGAGAATTAAATGTTAAGTAGATCAACATGTGCGATTAAATTGAATCTAAGCTCTATTTCATATGAAAATGTTTACTTTTATGAGGCAAGACTATCATATTATCGGCGCCGATGGTTGAGTGGTTACCGTAGTTTGAACCCGTCGTGCGCGGGTTCAAACCCGGTTGAGGTCGACGGATTTTCAGGGTGCAAAAAATCCACACACGGCATGTGGTATGATTATACTGCATGTAAAAGATCCCTTGAGCATCCCTCGATGCTCTCGGCAAAATTAATTCTCGAAAAATGCACCCACGAAGAGTTCCGACTTCCACTACCAGATGGCAGCGGAAGACGAAACGTCTAAATAGCGAATGTGGCTCAGCCCAAAGGGTCGCAACCAAAGAAAAATGGGAGCCGAGACCCATACGCTGCTAGTATTATACTACTTTTTCCCACATCTTGTAGTTGTAGGTAAGTTATACCCGGTTGCATATTTAGCATAAACAATGTAAACAGAACACCAGAGAAGATATTGATAAGAACATTGTGTTATAAAATAAAGCATTACGTAACACACGTAAAATTCCCTATTGTAATATTTTGTTTATTATTATTATATGAGAAACGCGAGTGGTTTCGTTTTTTAAGAAATCAAGTTACATCGTTTTAAAACAACAAATGGGTCGAATGGTGTCTTTTCTTGATGCAATTTCTAATTACTGAAAATCATCTCGAGAAGGAAGAGAGGCGAATGACGAAATAATAGGAACTCGTAGATTTCCCCTTTTGACGCTGTTAAGTTGGAGACTCTTCATTTGTGTCATTTGCTTCGTCTGGTTACGCAGAAAAAGGAATCAAAAATCTAGGGGACATACGCGTATTTGTGTGTGTGTAACTTGGACGTTAATTGCAGTTCCTCTCTTGCGACATGTACTTATCTTTGTCTTAGAGTATATAAAAATTAAGGATAAAAAATTAAATTTATGTTTGGAGTGTTAAGTTTCTACACCAAATCCTAATTACGCTGCGAAAGATGCGGTCAAATCGTCGAGTTGTTTTTCGACGAGGAAGGCACTGAAGTTATCATTATGCCTCTAAAGAAATTTTTTGAGTTCCGTGTTATGTCTTTAGTATTCAGTATTATCCATTGTAAGTATTGATATTGTTATTTTCCGACGTAACTTATCAATGGGGTATATTGGGCCACGGATCGATTGAACTGTATCATTCAAATTTTTGGAACACTGTTTTATACATCCCTCGATATATTCTGCATCTTATGACTCCGTGGTTTCATAAAACAAACACTTTATTTAACACGCGGGCTTCTTCAAAATTGACATATTTTTTCCACAATTACAGTAATTGTATTTACACGTAGTTAAATGTAATCTTTGGTAACTTGTATTTATGTATCTATTTCTTACCCCGTCCGCTGATTGAATGAATATCGTTATCAAGCGAATCAAACCAACTTGCTAAAAGTTCATAAAGCCATAGAAAAATAAATAAAAAAATATTTTTTTGCAACATGTGGAAAGAAGGAAGTACGGACATCTATAAACATTACGCACTAATAACTCATAATGTTAATTTATAACGTAATTAAAAATTTTTAATGATGATTTGAGAAATAAAGCAGTAAAATACGAGTACTGATGAGAGGAGGACTCATTTGTATCAGTACAAAAGAGAAGTTGGAATGACTTCAGTCCATCAAAGAAACAAGCTCCGTGACTTTCACATTTGCTGCGCTGCGTCTGAACGATTGCTTCTTGTGATTCACTCAAGCGCTTTGCGTTGGCGAAACCCACGCATCCATCCGAAGGAGCAGTTTTCCATCGGGGAGGCCGTGACGTAAGCAGACAGGCCATTGTTTTTGAACGTAAGCAAACAGTTGAGCGACGAACGACTTGCAGAAGAGGATTTTGCAGTGACATTGCTTTAGACATCCTTACAACAGAGGTCGTACATCTTCGTAGATACGCAATATTCTGTTTGTTAAAATTAAACACACACACATAAATATATATA
>NNCF01131073.1:1070158-1125195 GCA_002313205.1 Laupala kohalensis | reverse complement strand
TATATATATATATATATATATATATATATATATATATATATATATATATATATATATATATATATATATATACATACATATCTGACTCACAAATTTACAAATATCATTAATAATAATAATAAATAATATATTCAGCCATGATTTTGGAGAGTTAAATTAAACGTTATGTATAATTTTATGATATAGCTGATTCTATTTCAACAATTAAAATAGGGGTTTGGAAGGTTGAAAATAAGATAAAAAATTCAGGTTTTATAGTAGATAACCAATTAAATTTTCGATTACATATTGGAACATGTGATTAATAGGAGCAAAAAGTGTTTTGCGAGAGCCTGCTCGTAGTAAGGAGCAGGAATGAGTAGGGACAACGTTGGACAAAATGCGGGTTGGTTTCATATGGAGGTAGTGTATGGTACGACAATACGAGTTTAGTGCACATTGAGACGTGGATGTGGAGGTTGGAGAGGATTTGTCCACTGCGACGGAGTACATGTTATCGTACAGAATTTACGAAACAACTCCTGTTATGTTGGCAAATCAAGCGGGAAAGGACAAATGTAGAGACAAATGTTGGGATTTGTAATGCGAAGTATTCTTATTAACACAGACGTTGGTTTGAACCGAACTAATACGTGGTATAGTTCCTCACTGGGGCTTCAATGCTTATCTTCATAGAATGAAGGTTATCTGATGACAAATGTTTGTGGAAAGGGCGTAGAAACAGTATCACATATACTTCTTGATCGCGAGAGAATGCGGTTGATAGACATAATAAAGAAAAATTGTGTGGCCGGGAAAGAAATCCTGTATAAATTATTGGCAAGACGACTTTTTTCTAAGACTTTCAAGAAATATAAACAGTGATTACGACGTTGCGTATGAAGATTAAGAAACGTGATCGCTAAGATGTAGAAAGTGAAATTAAAGTCAAGAATACATTACAGCCATAAAACCCAGGATATGATTCAGTTATCAGGTATCTGATTTATGACTGAATAAAATGAAGGGGGGAAAATACCTACTTTTATGACTGTGAGAAAGAGAGTTTCCAATAACAAGTTTTAAAAAAAACATTGTTCCATGATGATAGGTGTCATTTAAGGTATAATACTTCATTCCCTATTAAGGTATATGATACTTTCAAATTATACAGACTTGATTGACGGCATAAAATCGTGTATTTTCTACCCACAAGTCAACGAGACCAACACAATAACACCTAAAATCCGGACTGAAGGAATTTTTACTTTTGATAGCTTTCAATGGAAAGTGTCGAACGTTTTCACGTTAATAAGAGGAGAAGACTGATAATAGTAAAAGAGTACAATCAGCGAGAGAGATCATTCGAGCCAAGGATAATGCAGCATCATTTGTTCATCCCCTTCACGTCACGACCCAGTCTCTGTCGTGTCGGTTACTTTCTAGCACGAGTCCAGTGCATCCGAAGTCACGTCTCCAGACGACGGCCAAGGTCTCCACTGTACACGGAACATTTCGATTCAGTAACAATTCACCACAGGATTCTTCGCTCCAGAGATAATCTCATTTGAATTGAGCCAAATTCCCACAGGATGTGACGTGATGCGCAAGACACGCTCAAGTCAAGAGTTGATCAGAATGGCAGCTATAGGACCTTGTGGATTATTCGCGGACATTTGCTCCAAGGTTTGCGGATAGAGTTTAGTTCTCTCAAGATGTTTACATGATACATTTCACTAACCCTTTTAATGAAGGTGGTGCCATCACACATCCACGCATTATTCAATGAGAAGCGCTTCAAGATCTCGCGGCGTGATGTGTGAACACTATGACATGATCAAGGTGTTTACTTGACAGTGCATTGGACATCACAACACATCTCTTGACAGTTCATTGAGCGGCGTAAGCGGCGGCAAGGTTTGGGGGAGGTAGACAGGGAGACTACACTTTTCGTACTACGTGTTATTATGTGTAGCGACCGGGATGAGGTCAGTTTAAAACCTCTGGAGATTGCGGATAAGTTCGGCTAGCATTATTTAATTACATTATACCAAAATCCAAACTCAATACCATACGCTGGCGCTCATTTCACACACAACACTTACACGTTTTACTTCACATGTTATTCGTATGTCCTGATTGGAANATATATATATATATATATATATATATATATATATATATATATATATATATACAACTCTCTGGAAGCTATGGAAAGTTTTCTTATTTTCCAACATTAATTCAGAAATAAAACACAATACACACCGGAGGACCACATGGACTACCATGATTTTAATCTAAACATATACATATAATACCCTGAATAAAACACTTATAACCAACCTTTAATTCCCACCAAAAATTCATTTATAGCTAGCACATAAAAATACATAAATAAATTGTAAAATTAGATACTCTGCAAAAAACCCTTCCAAAATAATCCTTAATAATTGAACACACATGATTACGTTGCAATTGAATGTTTTGAAATACATTATATGATCACCTAATAAATCTGAATATAAAAACATAATTAGTTCTTAGTACTCAAGGATCCCTTTTTTAAAAATGTTTTAGAAATGTCTTTTCGTTGCTTATTGGTCAATAAAAAAAGTTGTTTTAATATTTAGGTTCCGTTGAGAATGTGATGTCCTGTTGAAGAACCATTGTTTAATCTTGGCACGCGTACGTCTAAAGCCTCGGATGCAATTTGAAGTGCTTAATTGTTTTGCATACATTCCTTCGCCACGACGTACATTAACACGCTGCCTAGTATTCTCACCATTTTCAGAAGATGTTTGTCTCGAACTGTTTGTTCACTTAATATTCATAACGCGATCCACTTACTTGCAGAACTGTATAGCATAGTTTTAAATTGTTAACATAGCTATTGGTTTGCACACGCTTTTAAACAGAACATTTCATGGGAGCACGCCCGCTCCTGTTGTCACGAAGAGCTCGTTGCAGACGCAGACGTTATTCTGCCTCACTGTGTCTACAAATGAATAGAGAGTGCTTGTTTTGCGCCAACTTTTTGCGCGTTAATCTTGTAATGAAATTAATGTTCATAAAAACAATTAAACATGGGAATAAAGTATAATAATGAGTAATAGAAATAATATAAATGACAAAGTAATTAATGAAGTTATTTCATGAAAATGATAATTTTTAATGAGCGGGAATAGATTAGTGACATGTACTTGTCAAAATCTGAACCACCCGTAGTCTGCCCGGACAGGGGGCACCCTAGAGGGCAAAAGGGTAACTTCTTGTTTATCTACTTGATCCATTATTGTTTCGTACGCGAATTTCTGATCTTCATTAAGAAGTGGCTTTTTATCCGCGATGTATGCTTCTAAGTCTAAGACATTGTAGCTAGTTTCACGTATATAATCTGGATAAAATACACCCTCTTGATGTTGTACAGGTGCAAAAAGACCGAGTTCCACTAAAGTCTTGTTAACCATGGTGATACACTTTTCCTCCAAAATAATCAAAGTTTTATTAAAAATGTCGGAGTTAAACGTAATATCCAATGTAGGATTTTCACTTCGAACTTTAGCCAGTATATCCTCACTCATTGATTCTTTATATTTTTCCCATAATGTTTTTGGGTTAGATGGATTACAGGAGGTTATTATGATGGCAAACAAAATTCGGATTTGTCCTGGAAGAGAAATCAAACTGGCCTCTCGCAATGAGTCATCCCAGTGTTGATCTCCTTCTAGCAACCCTAAATTCTGGCAAGCTTCTCTGAATGTCTCACATATTTCTCCGTTTACCGTTCTTAATTCTGCAAATGAGCGAGGTCCTCTAATGGTATGTAGAAGCATTCTTAAAAAATAACATTCGGCGTTGTTAGGATGGACTGTGTAGACTCGGCCCAATGCGTCACATGAATAAATATTATGCTCAGGATCAAAGTTGCCCATTTTTCTTCTACAAAAGACTTTCCTTGATGTATTCCACGTATAATATCTCGGCAATTCTGAATACAATAGTGTTCTTGCAAAAGTATCCTGCTGGCATAGTTGGAAAAATGCTGTTAAAGTTGTGTTTGGCGGCTGATCAATCACTCTTGCGGCACTATCAGTTGAGAAGTATACTCGTTGACCGTTTTCTAAATGAATGCTAAGGTGAACCACAGTAGGATACCGTTCATGAATTGAAAATCCGAAGATTCGCCAAACAGCTTCGTTGCTACTGACGTATCTTCCCAACTGATAACGCTTTACTTCATTGTTGGTGTCTTCATTGCCTACACCAAAAACTGCCATATCAGAACCTTTATTAACATATTTGCAGATATACTTAATAGATTTGACACTATTGCAGTATTCTACGTTAATATGTGCGTTAAACATTTTTGATAATAATGGAGAATATGGTACAATCCAACTGTTATCCACGTCTATTTCCACGTTGCTTCGCGTCTTCAGTATTGCCGTAAAACCTCCATTTTCTGGAGCTCGCCGTCTATATAAAGGATAGCCGTCGTTTCCTGTTTGTGTATCTTTAATTAATTTTCGAGGATAGTTTTTGGTGCATTTCCCATCTTTCATACATGGCGAGTTCCGATTTATATTTCCACATGGTCCATGGATCATATTTTTAGTTACCACAGCGTATAAATCAGGATCTTCTTCTTGGTTAGGAAGTTCAGCAGATATAATAGCGTCGATTTCTGTTGGTTGAATCTTCCTTTTCAACCAAAATAAATTATGTGAATGTGGTAAACCTCGTTTCTGCCATTCAATGGTGTACATCCAGCATCTCACCTCTCCAAAGATGTGACCTTTTGTTATAATATTAATGAATTTTTGTTGCTTTTGTTTAAAAACTCTCGCAATTAAATCGTGGCGATAACTGGATGACTGGCCGTTGATTAGCATTTATTTAATCTCTGACCAAATCGGGTTGCAGGTAAACGTAATAAACAAATCTGGTCTCCCGTATGTCCTTACATAGGTCATTGCATCTTGTGTGTACTCATGCATGTGTCTAGGACTGCCCGTAAACGTCGCTGGCAAAATAACCAAAGTGCCCAGATTCTCAATATTTCCGTCATTTGCTACCGCATCTCTTAGGTGAATATATTGGTCCACTCTTAATTTTTTTTGATTCGAACGAATAAACTGAAGACGTTCACTTTCAATCTTTACATACATATCCACGATAAATTGATGGAATAATTGTCTGCAATTTATCACGTGGTTGTGTTTAGTACCTCGTATCATTAGACGGTAAGCATAATAATCCATAGCAGATACCTTTGCACTTGTTGGAATACCTGTTGTTGGATTAACTTGCCTCAGATTGAAATGATACCCATCTTCACCATAAGGAAATAAAATAGGATATTGTAGAGCATCATACGACCTGTGCGTTTCGCAAATTCGCTGCAATGATCCACTACGTAATTGAAGCACGATATCTCGCTTTTCAAATTCATTACCCGATATCACAACTGCAACTTCATCCACTACAGGAGCGTTGAAGCGCCGTTCATGCTCTCCTGCTGGTTTTCGATCTGCTTTTATAATAATTTTATATGCATCTGTGGGCATATGATCAATTGAAGTTTCAAACGTTTTTATGTAAATATTGTGTGCATGGAACATTTGTTGTAAATCAGATACAATCTCACGTCTTGTTCCTGAATTGTTGGCGCATCTTTGGTCGGTCTCAACTTGGTCGTTTCCAATAAAATATAATTGTAAAAATTTTGGTTGCTGATTAGGCAACGGCAACAACGATCCTGCTTTATGGTATATCTGCCCTTGTACTGTGAAAGTGGATTGAAATCCAGGCTGATTAATAACAGATGTGGCTCCAAATGAGGTCATTTGAAAACATGAGTTGTATTTTCGGATATTACTCAGAAAATGTCTTGACTGTGGTGTATCACCAGTTGTATATTTTAAGAGTTCTTGTGGTAATGGGTCCAGTTGGTTAAGTTTTAATTTACCATTATTGCAGCAAAGACCGGGAGGTTCTGATTTAAACTTTTTGGCTTGGCAATTGCGGCAAATTAAATCCATTTTTCCTATGTTGATACTGGCGTGATGTGCGTAATCTATGTGAGGGTCATAGAATAATGCTTCACACTGTAAATCGGAGTATTCATCAGTTCGTGAACGTCTCGTTCTATCTCTGATTTGTTGCAGCCTGACCTCTCGTTGTTGTTGTGGTTCAGAGGCTCTGGATGTTGCAGCTCGGTTTCGTAGATCATTAAGCCTGGCCTCACGTTGTTGTTGTGTTTCAGAGGCTCTGGTTTTTGCAGCCCTGTTTCTCATTTCTTGGAGTCTGGCTTCACGGTGTCCTGCTGTTTCTGAATTTCTAGATCTTGCAACTCTTTCACGTATCGTTGCTAATCTTTTATATCTTTCTTCATTACTTTCAATAGCTTTACGTTTTTTTGGAGGCATTGTTAAGCAATGATGTTCAATTGTTTTTGTTTATAATTCTAAATTACCAAGTGTCGGTTAAGTAAGAAAATTCTTTTGTTGTGTTTCTATGACAGCAAAAAAGTAAACAAATTACATACATACATACATACAAACACTCTCCTTTATATATAAGATATATGTGTGTGTGTACAGTAATAATAGTAGTAATGTAATAATAATAAATTCATTTCCATTCTGCAGAAATAATATATTTGTGTACATTTCTTAAATGGAAATTGCGTGTCTATGAGGTTGACTTATTATGGAGCTACCATGAAAAGTGCATTAGAAATTTATTTTACAGCAGAAATATATTACCATATAGTGGACTCTCGTTTTCGGAGATAATTATTGCGAACCCAATCGCCGATAATCCCCAGAACACACACTACGCCATGTCCCATCCAAAAAAAAAATAGAATTCATTTTTCAGACGCGCACCATTTCTTCGCAAACAATGGCGGCGCGTAAATAAGCATTATTGTTGTAATGTGATTATTTGGTAATTGAATCCAATACCACATTAATGCAATTGTCTGTGTTAAAATAAATTAATATCTCTTAAGATATAGTTGTGTACTATTAAGTATTAAAACAATCTAATAGAATATAAGTTATTATTGTTTTTAATGACTTGGGTTTTTTAGTGCATCGGCTCCGCCGATAAGCGAGACGCCGAAAGCCGGTTTAGATTACTACAAATATGATTTCGAAAAAAATTAGGAGAGTAAACTTGTTTTTTTGTTGACATTGGCTCTGCTGTTTCCGTGTGACTCAATGTATTATTTAGATCTGCTTCACGCCTTCAACGAACTGTGTTCCGCGGTCTAGTAACATTCAGATTAGGAGGGGCAGAGAGACGAGACCAATAAAAATGAGCATAACGGAATGGAGGTGAAGATAGGAGGAATACGGCGGTGTTTATGAGAAAGAGAGAGAGAGAGAAGAAGAAAAGATGCTACATAGATTTAGGAGGAGAAAAAACACAATATTAAAAAGCGACCATTGAGTTTTAGTTGAAAGAGGAGTTTTAGTTCACGTAGCTGATGAAGGAGAATGTACTTTAGACAAACAATAGTTTAAACATAAACTAATGGATACGTGAAACAAGAATTTCACAAAACGTTAAGTGATAGTCAAAGGCCACGAAAGATAAATATCGTTTATTGACCAAACGTAATATAACTGATCCGAAATATCAATTTCTCATATTTTCTTGGGTAATTACCCATGTGAGCCAAACTTTAGTATTGAATGAGAAGAATAAAATATCAAACACAACAATTTTATCAAATCCAAACTTCCCAAAGGTGTTCAATAAAAAATGATATGACAGAATAATACGAAAACACACACGCTTATCTAAAACATTCAAGGGCATTTCGTACCTCTTCTTAAATAACCCAGAAAATATGTTTTAACAAAAACAATCAAAACAATTTCTTGTAAAATTAAAAAAAAATTAAATTAACACTTTTTACTGATTCATCACCGTAAGGTCTCGACAGTTTTATCTCCATTGGGAGCAAATACTCTGGCGATAGTTTTTATAGCTCGTATTCACGAAGCAGAAAGATGTTAGCAAAGTATATACTTCCGTAAGATTTGTAATAGCGACAAGATTAGATCTACTCCCAAAAAGCACACCACCGTCCTTTGTATCTCTATCGTTATAATCTGGAACACACCGCAGATTGGTATCAGTGTAATTACCATTCTCTTTTATCTTATCATCACCATCCAGTATTTTTACAACACCCTTCCTGCCATAAAGTCCTTCTATCATTCTCTGTGACAGTTTCAACAT
Source organism: Laupala kohalensis (assembly GCA_002313205.1). Lineage (NCBI taxonomy): Eukaryota > Metazoa > Arthropoda > Insecta > Orthoptera > Trigonidiidae > Laupala > Laupala kohalensis. Next base: position 1,116,957 of record NNCF01131073.1, on the reverse strand, counting down.
AAAAATAAGAAACTAAAAAACTGTCAAATAAATAACTAGTCTGGAAAAATTATTTTACAAGCAAAACTAACGATGTTCCAAGCAAAAATACAGATTATAATGTACTCATATCCCTGCTCACCACGTCAAAAAAATGAGTTTCTTTTAAAGTACTTAGCGGAAAATTAAAATTGCTATTGTTAAATTTCAAGATTAAATAACTTATCAACAGTGAACAAGCAAAAAAATTGACTTCTTATAATTTGAAATTACCTGACGCGTGTGTAATTAACATCTTTGAAAACTCACCAAGTTTTGGTAGTCTTCTTCCGAAATGTTTTCAATACAATCCTTTAATTCGACACTGATTGTAATAGTTGGTGAATTTAAGGTAGTATGAACGCGCTAGGCGCTAGTCAAAAAAATTTTTTAGCATTCTATAACTGTCGACAGGTCGTCATACCGAACTGAACCAATGCCTCACGCCGCATATTGAGTAATGGAGGCCACATTCTAGTTTTATCGTATTTCTCTGCAGTGTTCGATTAATAACTGTAAAAATTAAAAATAATTGTGTTGATTTTTGGAGTGCTCTTTTCTACAGTAAATTCTCAATATGTTCAATAGCTTTTTTTTGTTAATTTCACCGGTTAAATTATCAACAAGATATAAGCCTTGTCCTTCAATCCGACAAAAAAAAAGCGCAGTTACCCGGTATCTCCGAGACGTTCAAACTACGTTAAGAAAACTGTTATCAAAGTATATAGTATGTGATAAAACACAAAAATTGCTTTCACTATTTCAGTATAACACGTGTCTAACAATTTTTTTATCGTTAGGATCGTTTTATCGTATGGTGAAATATGAATCCGCCCTCTGCCTTAGGGCCCTTGATCGGAATTGATGGGATGGTTCCTTGCTTGCTTCCGGAGAGTAAATTAGTTTATTGTCCTCCACGTGGTCATACGCAGTGTGTACTGTTTTTTGACAATAAATTTATTATTAGTAATAAATGGTGTTATTTTTTTTCTTCGAAAGGAACAGAAGATGGTTCTAGTCAACAAATAAATTAAAGAAAGTACTGAGGACAGATAAATTTTGAATGAGAGACAAATATAACAAAAGAGAGAGTGCAAGAGAGTCAATGGACGAAGGACCGTGAAATAATAGATATGTTACGGTATTGTGATATATTTGGATGATGAAAGGTGAGAACTTTTGGATAGAAATGATTGGTCCACGGAATACGAAGAAAATAAGAGAAACGAAGGAAAAGTAGATATCACATCCATCTGCTAACTCAATATTAATTAGGACTCGTGTGCTGCCACAAAAACCGAGGGAAAAATAAATTGACGAACTCAAGAGAAGCAAAATTTAGTTAAAAGCTGACTTTACGACGTTTGGGGTAAGTCTAGACCGTCTTTACGCATGGGCCAACGTACAGAACTTGTTGGAGTCGGTCAATTTTCTCCGTTTAATTTTCATGCTTGAGGATCGGATATAAAAAAAAGATATACACGCGTATATCGATGTGCCACGGGATTTCTACAATTACAATGGTCGGTAACAAGAATCTATTTGTTTATAGGGAGGTAATTAATAAACTTTATAGTCAAAATTGCTATTACTAACTGCGTATGACCACGTGAAGGATAATAAACTAATTTACTCTCCGGAAGCAAGCAAGGAACCATCCCACCAATTCCCATCAAGGGCCTGAAGGCAGAGGCGGATTTAACATTTCAACATATTCCTAACGATAAAAAATAGTTCGACACGCATTATAGTATTAATCAATACCAACAAATATTGTATTTAATAAAACACAGATAAATCATTTCACAAGAACGTATTGTTATCAAGATATAAATCATTCGGAAAGAATTGTTGATAATTCGTAACTATTAAATAACACTAAATTCGCTAATAATTATATCAATTGATGCCGTCTCTAGACAAATGTTGACCTGAGAGCGTGTGGTAAACATCATTAATACTGAATTAATAATCATAATTAATACTGAATTTCCATAAATTTTCCCTTTACGTCCTTGACAATGTACTCTTGTCATTCTAAATTTAATGAAATAAAACCGAAAATAATACGATTACATTACTGTATTTACTATACAGATAGGTAAATAAGTTTCTTTCTATCAGTTAGGTTCATTCAATACAAGCAGATGCAAATTTACAACAACCTAGAATAATACTGAATAATTTAAAGGAAGAAACAAGAAAATTAAAAAGAAATACGATGGAGCAATGGAATTAACGCAACGAGTACGGTTCGGGGTAAAATGAATTTTACTGTTTCATTGAGACAATGAATTCTACTTCGTCCATCAGCAGAAGAGTTTGGTGACGTCTCCAGAGCGAGGTCCAAGATCTCGAGGAGTGGTCAGAGAAAGTTTTAAGACCTTAAAAACTTTTCTCACCACACAAGGACGAACAGCTGCTGTGGGATAAAGGGTTTTCATGGAGCCACATATCTTCCTATAGTCGTTGGTTGTACGGATTAATATCCACGTATACGATATTATCTGATTTTTATATCTCTCATCCCATGTGCTTATCTCCACTCCTTTGTGAATAGAACCATTGTTAAACAACACTTACGAACTCACCCAAAAAAGAGTAAAATGTTTCCGCGATCGTCTTGTTTTGCTTCTTCGAAATAGGAGTACAGGTGAAGTGAATGTGACTAAAGGTATAGAAAACGCTCAGAGCTAATAGAATTGCAGTGCAGTGTACTGTAGTGTAGTGATGTGTGCGTGACTGTTCACAGCAATCCTGTTTTGGTTTTATTTTTTATAGTAATTAATTTCTTTTAATTATATTATAGCAATTATTTTTAACATTAAGGTTATAGGAGGAGTAATAGTATATATGTGTGTATATTGAAGCGTGCTTGTATACGCATGAGTGTGTGTCTGTATCTGTTTATAAGTGAAAATGTGTTTCTGTACGTATGTGAATATTCACACATATGGATAACGTGATAAGTTTCGGTCTGGTGAAAATGGCGACGAGCCGGGAATCGAACCCGGGACTCCTGCTTTGATCGCAGGGTTGTTAACCACTACGCCACCCGTTAGCCTTCCACAACTGTACACTACGTGTATCTTCTCCACGTGTAGAGTACGCGGAAGACATATATGCATAACGAACCTTAACACGTAGATAAGTGTGATACCGGATTAAGGGCACACAGCATTGTGTGCCGCCTGGTTCACTTTTCTCCTGTCTGGGGATGTATCTCAGGTCTTCCGGGGTTTAGGTGTAGGTGGAAATGGTGTACACTTGTGGAAGGCGTACGGGTGGTGTAGTGGTGAACACCCCTGCCATCAAAGCAGATGTCCCGGGTTCGATTGCCGGCGCTCGTCGCCATTTTCACCAGACCGAAACTTATCACGTTATCAAAGAATGATAAACTATAAGGCGTTATTATGTTGCTTATGGTTTTATTATAATAACGCATTATAAGACACTGATTCTAAATGACTAGCAAGTGTGAGCTATCAGTTGTATATTTTGCAATTTTGTTAGATGCTACACATTTAACAAAAAATATTTGATTTCCTATTACTTCACCAAACAAATTTAACAAAGGGGGGGGGGTAGTAATTTTCTATGTTTCCTAAAGGAATATAAAAATGTCTTCACCTTTTATTCACGCGGATACGTTCCACGCTTAGTGATTTCTGTGGTTTCAGAGTTGGTGTTAATAATTGACTAGAGTTATTTTGAAGGCGCTTTGAATTTCAATGCGAATGTATTCGAAAAGAAGGGGCTCTTTTCAGAACGGGTCATTCACTTTCGAAGAGAGTGACGTGTTCCTGTCGCTTTCTGCTCACTCACTCGTTCAACCAGGTGTTTACGCACGCAATGAATGTGAAGCTACTTGCGCTCGCCGACTTGCTCTTGTCATGGAGTGAGTGAGGCAGGTCACCGTCACTTGTTTCCATTTCGACGAACCGATTTCAGGAGACGGACACACAATGACAAGGAAGAGGACACTTTCCCTATTCTCTCTCTCTCTCTCTCTGACACACACACACACACTAGAACTCTTTTCTCAATGAATCAGATCTATTCATACATATTAATTATTTTTTCGGAAAATTTAGCTTCAAGGGATATTCTTAAAGCTCTAAGTAATTTTCTCGTTGCGTCCATTGATATAAAGTACGGTATACTCCCGATTATCCACGGAATCAGCAGCGATTAACCTGACTCCGCAGATATACTGCCAAACGACCATAAAAGCATAAATACGTAACAAATAATTTTTATAATTTTTGTAAATTCATAATTACGTATAAAGTTTGGATCAATCGCGAATATATAAAATTGTTTGCATATTGAGTATTACGTTTAAATTTTCTTAAAAGACATGTCATTTGCTTTTCTTTTCAAATTAGTTAATGTTACACGTGTCCATGATTGGTAAATTATTTCCTGAGTTTCAATATTACTATTGACTGCATTTCTCATATCTGATACCGAAAGTCGCACATCATAATACTAATCGCTTCGATTGTATACCTGACTCTTATCTCTCGATCAAAATTCATCAGTGAGTAGTAGATAATCCTCTCGCAGACACTCGACAATTTACTGCATTACAAACAGGACTCGTAATATTTTAATAAGATATAATTTATTGCTACGTGGGTGAAGATGTGTTCATGAGTCCAACAACTGAAATTCTCCTTGAATTTCTATTTATCTCCAATTTTTATATTGTTTAATGTTTTGTATGTTTTATATTAATTCTTTTTGTTATTTTGTGATGTTCTGTGACCCGACAATAGTGAGAAGTATTTTTTTAATTTTTTTTGTAAAATAAGTGTTGATTAAAGAGAAAACATCGAATATTGATGTTTTACAACAACACTTTTTATTTATTAATGGTCAATATGAAGTAATAGTTTATAATAGCACGTGAAATAGCGATTGCCATACTCTTTTCTCAGCTGACACAAAATACATGAACATGTGCTTATTTCCATCAGGTCAGATTGAGACCACAAGACCCGTTCTTGCTTCTGATCACTGTTTTAAGGGAAGAGTGTTTACGAAGTATGCACTACCACCGTTTCCTAATAAGACAAAGATTTAACAACAATATTGCGAGTTGTAATTAATACGCATTACCATTCTTTTCCAATTGTCTCGTAAGTTTGTTTGCGTTGTAAGAATACGCAATGTCACGTCTCGTGACAACAGAACAACGACAACGCCAAGTGAATATCCATTGTGCTTCTTTTGTTTGTCAACAGAATACTGCGCATTTCATGCAAACTCGCTCGCGTCAAAGTAAACTAATGGTGCAAAACCATTGCACACACTTTCTCATATACATTTCGCAGTCTGGACTACAGAGCGGCATTAAAGCATTCAATTAGTAGAGGGTTGATTTTTGTCTAACCTTTCGACTTGGTTCCATGCAAATCCTCTCATTGTAAACGCTGACAAAACAGTGTCTATGTCATGTCACAATAGTATCACAAAATCTTTACCCCAGGTTTCTCTTTCTTTAAACGGAACACAATTAAAAACTGTTACGAATACAAAATTATTAGGTCTCCATATTCAAGACAACCTCAAAAGGAATTGTCACATTGACAATCTTAATTCCCAATTAAGCAAATTGTGTTACGCATTCCGAATCTTAGTTAACGTAGTTAGTCCACGTATTTCCCGTTGCGTATATTTTGCAAACAATTACTCTCGTTTACGTTACGGCATTACCTTCTGGGGCAAATCCGGTCAGAGTATTCAAACTTTCAGAATTCAGAAGAGAATAGTTCAGATAATTTGTAAATCTCATCCCTGAAACTCTTGTAAACCTTTATTCAAGGAATGAAATATCTTAACACTTATCTGCATTTATATTTATGAAACGGTCGTGTTTGTTAAGACCGAACTACTGAAGTGCCACCCTTGCTTCATACGAAACAGTCTCGTTCACAAACACAATACTCGCAATAGTAGTAATATTCATCGCCCTAGAGATTCAACCACTCTTCGCCAAAAAGGACCATATCATTCGGGAATAGTTCTATATAATTCCCTGCCCAAGAATATAAAATATATTATGAAATTGAATATCTTCAAATCCGCAGTTAAAAACTTCATCCTGCACCAGTGCTTCTACACTGTAAAAGAATTTATTGATTTTAATAAAAGTTAAATCCGTCTTGTACTTTTTCACGCCATTGCTGTAGTACTTTTTAAATAACTTATAACAATTTCAAAAACTACTTTCTTGCGCGATTGTTGTGTCTTATGGTTCATATTAATTTAGTTTTATGTGTACTCAACTTTGGCACGGTTGTGTACATTAATTCTGTAGCCCCATCCTGGCCCGGGTTTTTTTTCTCCGGTTTTCCTTCGGGTAGAGGCGGATTTCTTATACAGGTTCTCTAGGCTTTGTCTAGAGGCGCGTTTATTATAACAATAAATCGTGAATGTAGTGTTGTTTTTTCAACTCTCATGATTTTTAAAACACTATACTCAGAATAATCTATAGTTCGATAATAACTTGTACATGTAAATTTACAAACATATTTGCGTTAAATTACAAACATATTGACATTATATATGTATTATAACTCGTAGCTAACTTTTTATCTTATCTAGGAACTTTTGCTGAAATTTTTGAATCCGCCTCTGCCTTAGGGCACTTGGTCGGAATCGATGGAATACGTCCCTTGCTTGCTCCCGAAGAGTAAATTAGTTTATTATCCTCCACGTGGTCATACGCAGTTTGTACTGCTTTTTTGACAATAAATTTATTATTATTATTATTAATATTATTATTAGCTTACGCTGCAAAATGATGCACCGTCACCGGATGTGAGGTTACGACTAGTGAGTAGAGGTGACGTGGGTGGAAGATTCATGGTACCAAGAGAAACATATGATGCAGACATTCCTCTCGTCTCCATTTAAAAGTAACATATTCAAATGACACATCTACAAACACATAATTTTGTTTATAACACATAATAATATTATATAAAATGACACATCTACAAACATGTTTATAATATAATATATCCAAAGAGTATGTGTTTATAGTATAATATAATATATATTTATTACATATATAATGTATATGTATTACGAGTGTACGTAATAAAAGCAAGATTGAAAAATATTCATTAACATTCAACTTATTAGTGTCTTTTATTAGAGATTTGAAAGTAAAATAAATATTCTGAATATAATTTTACTCCACCACTGCTTCATCTATGTTAAATAATATTCAAGTTTCTTGAAACAGTAATCAAATGCCTGAATGTAGCAAATAGAAATTACTGTACTGTGTCTAGACAAAACTTTCAAGCGAAATACCGCTAATGCGGATGTAATGCATACTAATTGAACTTTACGTACAGAAAATTTAAGCAAAATCGTTGAAACCGTTTGAGAAACATTGAAAAGAGTACTTTGACCTTCATGTGAAGAACCCTTTGTTTTAAAGTAAAAAAATAAATAATTAGAGCACGTGCATCGACAATAAGTAAATGCTACCGTAAATACGAAATGTGAATTAAATTAATTCATCCATTTACTCAGAATCGCTGCGCACAGACGGACAGACGGGCGGACCGGACGGATGTTATGCCAAAAACCACTTTTTCGGAATCACGATATTTCCTTCGAAATCAGGTTTTCGAATTTTTTCAGGATTACAATATTTTCTATATGCTACGTACATGAGAAAGTAAAAGTTAATCAAACATACGAAGTACACATTGAAAGAAAAAATAAAGTACATTAGTTTTCTAATACGACTTCTGTTTGCTCTCACATTCTTATATCTCTAGCTTCCAATAATTTTTATCCAATGTTGTTTTATTTCCATAAAATACAATTGATGGAATCATTATCTTAAGAGGATCTATAATGTATTACACAAATACGAAACATAAAATAATACAGTGGAATAACTCGAAAACTAACAGATGGTTTAAACAATTAGAATTGATTCCAAAATAATCTATTTCATATTTTACTAAACAATTGATTTTTTTAATAACTGAATCTTCTAAGTACACCCTTAACAATTGTAGAAATCTGAATGTAACTCCCATACATGTGGGTCACATGCAAAATATAAAATGCTTCTCGTACGGATTTCGTTCACGCAATAGCTTATAACCAACTAATTCTTATTTCAGTAATATCAGCATTGTTGTTCGCGTTATTTAAGACTGCGGGAAAACAAAATTCATAAAAGAAATTGTTAGCATTTTGGAGTCACTTAAGCACTCCTGGCACACAAAATTAAAATCTCGCATTTTCCCTTCACGTGTTTGCAATTCGGAAAACTATTACATTACCATTAAAATCTTTCGGAGAAAAATGACGAAATTGCCCCTTTAGTGATTCAGTGTTTTCAAGAAGGATAATCGCTGCATTAAGGTTCTGTAAAGCAATAAACATTAAAATGACACGATATAAAATGTTGAAACCGAAGTAATTACGATATAGTTTGTTCAAGGTTAGGAATTATCATAATTCATATGAAGACAGTGTCCATTAGAAAATAATCGATAATTGTGGCAAGGTTTTAAGATATTGTAATGAATCCAAAAACACCTCTAATTAAACACGGAGTATTGTTATGTGAACAATGATGAATTAAGATGTATAAAATTAATATATTGAAGAAATGGAGAAAATTGTTGAAGAACATCAGGTTTATTATTAAATACAGGTATATAAAGTTATATTTATATTTGTACTGTTCACAAATTTAACAATAAGAACATAAATCATCACGTGACATATTCTAAAATCGACTGTTTCGAGAGATACTTTTGTTTTTTGTTTTGATCAATTATTTTTTAACTCATTTGTTTGCTTTTTGCAGAGTTTCGGTCACAAGTCCTTCGATCTGTGGGGCTTCAAGAAAGCATTGCTCAGCACTCTTCTCCAAGCGGTGAAAGCCATCAAGGGCGGCCTCATCGCACTCAAGGGTCAACTCATCAAAGCCAAAGGGCATATCCTCACCACGAAGGGCAACCTCATCAAAGCGAAGGGCGAAGCGATCACGGACTTCGGACGCCACATCGCCACTAAAGCCCTTTGGCCCACGCCTACAGCACACACTGCGCCATCTTCACACACGTACTCTGCCCCAGGTGAGCACTCCTTCAAGGGCTACAAAGTGGGAGACATGTTCTCAGGGTGGGACAACCTTTGGGCGGACGACGAGACTGCTCCTAGCGGCGGAATGGGTTACGACGAACACGGACCACCGGACACGGGACATGGATACGGACAGGAATACGATCACCACGACGATTCCAACTATCAACACCAACCTGAACAACAACACCACCCCACGAACTACAATCATGCTCCAGAACAACATTCGGGATACGATAACCCTCACTCATCTACAGGGGATGGACACAATCAAGGTTCATACGACGAAGACACATCGCATCACCAGTACCAAGATTCTGGTGGGGGAGGTGGAGGGTATGATTACCAACCAAACATGGGTCACACTTCAGGTCATGAAGGAGATCACGTGGTGAATTACGCATCCGATCACCAAACACATCCGTATTCACATTCGGAACATCGTGACTCCACTCCTCAATATACACACAATTCCAATCAAGACTCTGACCACGTGGCGCACGACGTTCACGACACGAGTTCTTACAAGAAGGGTCACCACCACCAAATCGATCATCCGGCCGATTTAAATCACCTTCTAAATAATCTGATTAATGACGCGGAATCTCACATTTCTACAGATCCATCGCCACATAGCACCACCAATGCAGAGTCGGATTATTTTCCAAACAGTATATTAGCCCATACATCTACACATAATATAAAGCCAACATCGGATCATAATATCGATAATAGTGGGGATATAACACTGCCGGTGGCATTACCCCCTTTGAAACACAGTAGCGACTTTTCAATCCAGCCGAGTATAGAATTAAAATTAAGAAAGAGGTTAGATCGTGTTTTTCCAATGAAACACGGGTTTCTACCTGGTCTCGGACTCAAAAAACCCTTGAGTCTCGGTCTTCGACTCCCCGATTTTCCAGTGTTTTCCTCGTCCGAAACAAAAGAAGAACCTACCGGACCCCAATCCTATCTCATGGGCGAAACGTCCACTTCACCTCCTCAGGAGCAAATTTCAGGGCCGGATGTTGCATCGGAGGAAGCATACGTTTCGCTTGAGGAGAAGGGCTTTATTAACACTACTAACACACCCGATGCTTCTTCTTCTCTTGTTTCTAACCACGAGTTCAGTAGAGTGACCAAGACTAACCAAGAGCAAGGCGAGGTCCAAGAGTCCGACTCATCCTCGCTCATGCACCGCGTGGCGAAGCGGGAATCGGAACAGCATGGGCATGTTCGGAAGGGCAAAGGACGGAAAGGGCCTTGTGAAATGCATGTGAAGAGGGACGAGGAGGACAAAGCGGCTTCCGCTCTGCAGATGGCGGCGGCTCTGCTTCCGGTTGCGGCAGGTAAGAGCAGCGTGGCATCTGCGTTGTCACGAAAGGATACCCACACAGTTCAGTTTTCAGTCCCAAAGTTTAGACGCTAACTTCGATTTCAGTGATCATGATTGGGGTATCTTCCTATTAAATCAGCGGCTCCCAACATATGGAATGCCGCCAGGAGGGTAAGGGTGGCAGTAAGATTCCAGATAAACAGAAAGTGTAGGCAAATTTTGTAAATTGGATAAGAATTCGCATTTTGAGGCCAAAGACACACATGAAACATGAGAAAATTATAAATAAGATATGTAATTAATAAAAAATATATAAAAGTTAATTGTAAAAGCCAATATGTGCAAATAGTTAAATTATTCGATTTTCTGCAAATAAATTGTCTTTGATTTTGATTATTTTCTTTATTGGTTATTATTTATCTTGCGTGATTATTTTTAATTATTTCGTTGAGATTTTCTCGATGTTTGTAGAACTAAACTTATTTTGGTTACCAATTTCAGGAATTGCACTTTTTAATTACTAATCAACACGGCCATTGAATAAAGTTCAGTTTTCTCGGGTGTTTTAGTTTTGAATGAATTTTATCTGCCAGCGGGTTCCCGCACAATTGCATATAATCAGTTTAGAAATCTCTTGTGGCAATATATGTATTCCAATATGATGGGAAAATATTCTATAGGAGTGCATCTCTACCTCAATGATCCAGAGATTGAAACACTTGTTCCCACTGACATATAGAAGTCGAAGCTTCAGGTTTCACTTTCTACGTCAAATGACTTTTCAGGTGAAGAATCAAACAACCGTAAAAACTCGAAGATGCCAACTGCACCTGAGAAAGTAGGCAATACGCGAGTTCTTGCGGTGAAAAACAGAAAGGAAATTTTCCGATCTCTTAGTCAAGCCTTACTTCATTCATGCAGATCAAGAATCAAAACACATTTTATTCCTCGGAAAATAGAGAACATTTCTAGTCTCCGTGAATTTACTTGTTGAGATTATTTAGTTTTTAATTCGAAAAATTATACAGTAATAAAATTCATATCTTACATGAATTGATAAAAAAAACGTTAGAAGCTTGCGTATGACTATGCAGAGGAATGTACGGTTCCATTAATTCAAACAAAATTACATGAAAACTGTTGAAACGGAGAAACGCAGATGATCTAGTCAGATGAGGATACAAAGTCATGTAACTTTGCTGAAAATTATGCAAAATGTCTGCCGAACACAAATTGCCAACTCCTACAAATTTAAATAATAAATATTAATAATAGTCACAAAAGCGATTATTTGTTGTAAAGTTAATAACACAACAAAGAAAGGCACAAGGTTATATTCGTTCCACACTTTGCTCGATGCAGAAAGAAGAGAATATCGCCACAAGAGTTAGTGAATTAAATTGGTGTCCGAGGTTGGCTATGGATTTAAGTTATGAGAAGTTCGAATGTCCTGCCAACGTAACGCGAGGTTCAAATATTATTACTCTTATGTACGATGGCGAAGTAACAACGTTGGACTCATTGAGTACTAGCTCTGTGCCAACGTGAAACCAGTTTAAGAAATAAATAATTTATTGTCAGGAGAGCTGTTCAAACTACCTTTAACCACGTTAAAGTAATTTACTGCAAGTAACTAATATGTTCTTTTTCTTTTTAAGTTGAATTTCCTTAGCAAGCAAAGTAACAGAACTGTATCTGTATTGTTGTAAATGTAGCGTGCTATTGAAGCTTATCTACATGAAGCGATATTAGGTAGGTCATTGTTAGTAGGTGGGCCAGTTAGCTGCGTTTACCAACAACTTGACCCACGTGGAGGGGTTAGTAGAAGTAGTTAGTAATAGTTACGGTTATTGATACTAGGAGCAGTAGGAGCTGGATTGAAGGAAGGAACGAAGGTTCGCTTTTCAGTAGTTACAGCTTAATATAAACTGCGACATTAATGTGAAAAACTACAAATTTTCTGGCCCCATCGAACCCGGGATGACTTGGTGAGAAGCGAGAACACTACCACCTGCGCCACCGGTGGAGCTTTAACAGGACTTCGTGTATAATAATATCGTAAACTAGTTACTTCCAAGTAAAGAAAGATTTCTTCTAATTGTTTGGAAAACTGAATATTTTTTTTCATGTAAATCATAAGCTGAACACCGCAAGGATCACCGAGTGGCACATGCGAGAGAAAACGTGTCTAGTCCTACATAAATAATTTACTAAACGATTGTTTCCTATGAGGATATTTGTTTAGTAGCTTTTGAATCCTAGAGCAGCTTTCTTTGAAGATTGAAGGAAAAGAATTTCGCAGGTGAAAGTAAGTATGCACGTTAATTTATATGGCCACGTTCTAGAGAGTTTGTTGGTTTGGACGATCAGTGGATCAGTTTTGCTTAGTACCAATAGTAGTAGTGAACGCTTTTAGTATGTTAATTAGACGTAAAAGTGTGGAGGTTATAGCAAGGTAGTTGCATTGGATGTAAACTAACGAGTTAATTTGAAACCTTAACAATATAAAATGCTTAAAGTATTGCTTTCCTAAATAGTCGTATCTAAAATTTACAAATAAATAAATCTAACCAGTTCCTAAATTAATCAGCATGTTTAGCACGTAAACTAACAAATAACGAAGAACAACAAATGTTCCTTTTTTTATTTTAATTTTGAAATTTGTACTTATTCGATGTACCGTCCACGGAAAGTTTCACCTGATGGGTGACAATCGGATTATGATGCAATTGTGACATTCTCAGTGTCAATAATTTATTCCCGTACATCGCAACAAAGAGGCCTCGCCCGGTCTCCGTCCACACCATCGAAACGATAAAATATTTTATTCCGCGGAGGGAGGTGGTGAGTTACAGAGTCAAACTAGAGGAGAAATGGTATATCACATTACATTGTTACACGATACATTGTTTACAAAATAAAAAATGTTTTTTTTATCAGATGTACACATGTCCGCCCTTCTCTTTCTCTCTCTATTTTACAAAGAGCGAACGCAGTGTTTGATTGTACAAGTTAACGTCGTTTCAAAGAATATCTTAAATTCCTTTAATCCCACATGAAACAGATTTTAAATCCATTTGGTATGATTTGTGCTGTTAATGTTTGTCTTTATTATAACATAAAATTATCAACTTTTTCGACCTTTTTCAGACTTAAATTTTATTTCACTGACAACTTTTCGCCACTAGTGTGTGGCGTCGTCAGGAGACAGTACAGAAATACACAGCATCGCAGTAACGTGTCACGAATAAAATATTTAAATCGTGTTAACTATTTCGTTCATAAGATGTTTCTAGGATACTGTACGCGATTTAGGATGTTTTATCTGTCTGACGAAGTCGCAAGACGTTGACGAAATGTTGTGAGTGAAATAAAATGTAAGTCTGAAAAAGTTGATGATTTTAAAATTCATGGTTGCGCCAATAACATTTTTATAAATATTGGGTCAGCGTACACAAGATGCAATTGTAGATCCTTCAGAAAATTCATATTCTCTTCAAATTTATTGTTGCAATTAAAATTAACAAATTTCACTATTCACTAAAACAGTAAAGAAATTTTAGGTGTGATATTTATCAGTATCAAATTAATTACCACAATTTATAAAAATAAGATTATTAGCAATACTCCTCTGTTATTCCCGAAATATTGCAGATTTCTCCATAGAGAGCATTGATATTTACGTCTTGCTTTTATAATGGACGCGTATGATCTTTTTTCGTAACCTGTGCAAAATGACTGCTGCGGACAAGTAGTTATATGCACTGCAGTTCGGACGCGAAGACTCAAATGAAAGCTCAACATACCAAAATTTGACACATTTTGTTATAAATTAATAATAAAAAACAAAAAATAATGGTTAGTTGATTTTTATAGATAGACCAACAAAAAGGTGTTTTTTTTTCATTTCTCAGTAAAAAAAACCTCGATAATTTCTAAAATGAGAACTACCTCACTGATTTGAACAAAGTTTTAACCATTTCTTGAAAAATTTCTCACAAATTTATATATTTAACATTTTTTTAATTTCTCTTCATAAAAACCGGTTGTACGAATTTAGGAACAATGGTTTTTTGGTTGACAGACGGTTGTCTAATGCCAAAACTTGTCTTGTAGGAGAACTCCTCACTTGTTTAAATAGCCAACAGCGCTACCTACAATGACTCCTCATGTTTTCAAGTAGCAGAAAAAAGACCAGCGCCTACTATCAGTGTTTTTTCGCTCGCACCAACATAACCTGCTTTCAGAACAAGAGTTCTACGTCATTCAGCTCAAATGATTCTTCTTTTGAATGTGACTCATACTCCAACCACTAATACATGTCACATAGCGAAGCGAAAAATTACTTACTTCTGACCAACGACAGAACTCACCAGAACACGTCTCGCTTATTGTTGGTATTCAATAAATATTATTCCATACAATTCTCATAAATTTAATTATTATTTTTTATTTTCCTTCATATTTATAAGACTTTTTTTTCATAAAATTTTTATTGATAATTTCTTAAATTTACTAGCAATTAAACTTCTCAAAGGAGTAAGCTCACGTAATTTGAAAGCTATATGATTAAATACTTATAAGAAATCTACGAACACTTTGAGGAGGGAAGACTGAATTTTCATTGAAAACATATTCACTGACACTAAAAAAATCACCTGTTAATGAATGCAGTAAAGTCGTATCGTGTACTATAAAAAAGTACTAATTGTTCAATTTTTCGGATGAACTAATTTCTTCATACTATTTCGTGATAACCCTTCCTTTGCGTGCACGTAGACCTCCGTGGTATCAAACGGAGGTCGACTAATCCTTTCTTCACGCATTTATCTCTACTGCATTCTTCGCTGAAGAGAAACTTTCGATGAACGGGGGATTAGCGTCCGGTTCGTAATACGACATTAGGCGTCGGTCGCCAAGACGACATTTTCGGTGGTAGAAAGTCGTAGACCTCAACCAGCTGCCGTGTCTACCCAATAAAATGCAGGATATGTAGTGTGCTGCACTCAAAAACTTTGTCAAAACACTATTCTATATTTTCAACTACAGAAGTATGTGTAACAAAAATGCAGTAATCGTCCTCCTCAAAGAAATTCTCTTCATATCTTTTCGAATTAGTCTAGGAGAGCGTATTCTCAACATTTTGAAAACTCACAACGTCTTAAAGATAGATGAGAACCAAACATCAGAAATGAATTTGATTTCGTGTAGAATACATCTCTATATTTATATCTCATTCTCCACTTCTTTTCCTTCCGGTAAACGATTTTCGGTTACTAGAATTCAAAATGAATCAGATTATAAAAATTAAAACATCTTGACGTAGTATTTTATCCATTATCTTCATTTATATGTAGGGATAGATCTTCCGACATTATATTTTTCGTCACACTAAAAGACAAAAATTTTAGCAAAGAATTTGGGCAAATGCAATGTCAAAATTTTAATTTTTACATTCTCCATTTTAGTTGCATTGGAAATTACGAATATGTGATGTCTGAAGAGAGAAAGAGAGAGAGAGTCTAGCTCCATTTATTGATATCCTCCTTAAAGTTTTTTTTCAAAACCTAATCAATCATCATAACGTTGAAAATATTTGGAATGTTTTTTTTTGTTTTTTTTTTCATCATTTACATAACAATTTACGTGTAACCGTATTGGCATACTTACCTCCTTTCATAGAAAAATTTTTCCACGACTGATGATTTTGGGATTCTGAGGTTCTGTTTTATTTATTATAAACAAGTCTTTTTAATCTCGTTCACCTCCTTCCACCCCCACAAAAAGGAGACTTCGCATCGATTCCCGGTAAGGCATAGTGGAGTACATACAATTAAAATTATTCATCATAACTGTTTTATCCATTTTGAGTCTGCAATATTTAGAGCACAGGAGATCCCAGCCATAATATTACATCGATATAGGATCAGGGGATTCCGAATGTTTTGTTGGTAACCACTGCTTCAAAGAATGGCAACGAAGTTACAATTTGCCGAACGTAAAAATGTTTACTCAATCTTTTTATTTTCTATTCATAAAACCTTAAACAGAAAAACTTAGTGGTCGAATTTGTGAAACTTTGCAATACTTCGCCAACAAGAATTATTGCCAACAGTAAGTTATCACGAGTTTCTGCAATCGAATAATTAGCCATCAGTAGGTTTTCTCCAAAAGTTGAGAAATCACAATACAAAATCGAGTTTTGTAGCAGATTCAATACTACACCTACATTCACAAGTCGTTGTTTCGTGTTGACTTAAGAAGAGTTTGCGTTTTCTCAGAACGTCAGATACGAGAGACAAAACGTTTGCAGAGAAAGTATGCGAGATTTGTCTACGTGTGTGAGCTTTGTGCAAATATATCTCTATACGGGTTACGTAATGCATTTCGAAGAGATTAAAATTTGATTTATTGTCCGAGACCTTCTTCTACTGTTAAACGATATTACCATTTTCTACGAGGAAAACATCAAGATTATATTGATACTCATCCTAAAACGAAATGGATTAAGTTACTTTGATCCATCTTCACGTACAATACAATTCCTTTAATGGGAGGCGTTTTGTACCCACACATTTGGTAAGACGACTCTTTAAAATAGATAAATTTTATGTTGAGTTATTTAAGTTGTTTCAAGGAAAATTTATTATAATATTCGTCAAATATTTATGTAAATTCGTATTAAGGAAACAAAATGAAATTATCTTCCACATAAGATAATATTTCGTTTCTTGGACATAGATTACAATTTCCTCTAGGTATCGGTTACAACCCCGAATATTATTTATGTAAATAATTTTTGAAGAAAATAGTTAAGTAAACATGTAAAATAACATAATGGAGTGAAGTGTTATTTTAATGTTTGGGATATAATAGTGACGAACTCCTTTGAACTCACCTTCGGTATGAATCCCGACATGCCTTGGAATACAGCGGCGATCATTTGTCCGTGATGCTTTGCAGGTTATTTGCCACCGCACTCGTACTACGGACCACCACCCTCCGCGCCTTCAGTTCAATATGGCGTCCCTTGGAGCGCTCCGTACGCGAGATCCGCTCCATCGGCGTCGGGGAAAGGAGAAGCTACTGGACGAGGCAACAGTGAGATCAAGCGTAAGTACTTCTTTCTTCTTCTCTCATGTAATTATATTTTGATTATTTAATTCGGTGCCTACTCCTGGAGAAAAAGTTGTATCGTGAACGGTCAGGTGAAAATGGTGACGGACCGGAACACGAACCCTCGACCTCCGGCTCCGGTCGCAGGTTGGCTGTCCACTTCACCATCCGCCTTGATTCCCAAAACTCGTACACCTGTGGTCACTGGGATACATCAATGGGGATGTAACTCAGATTAACCGGAGACGGCCAAACGACTACACTAACAGTTGAGGATAATTTGTTTTGCTAATTAATCTTTCAAAGTAAAAATAACGCTTGACTATTTGACAGTTAACTTTGTTTTAAATTTTTGCTGTTACCGTGTATTGGAACGGAACCTAAAAATTGACAAACAAACATTTTGAAGTACACTTCACATTACGTCATTAAAAATTTAATCTTTACGAAAAGTACACATTCATAGCAAAATAATAGAAACAAACGCTTTCGTACGCTTTTAATCCAATTTGTAACCATTTATAGTTTAATCATTAAAAAAATTGTGGTTTCAGAATCATATAATGTCGCCCAAATAATGAATTTTGATTAACAAATATGGGAAATTACACTAAACTCTCACATTTATGTCTTGATATACACGAATTCCTCAACGAAGTTAAATACGCACAAAATGATATTAACTCGGAAGGATCGTTTTGTCACATGTCACTGTATCACGTCTTTTAACACAAGCGCGACCTCTATTAAGAGACTCGATCTCAAGGAGGCAATACACTCTAGTTTGACGTCATACACGTTCCCGCACGTGTGAAGACTCAAGACCTTGGGGTTAGAGAGGTCTCCGGAGAGAAAGTGTTTCACTTGCATCTCGAAACATCAGAGACGGCTGTAAATGAAGGAGAATTTGACCGAGAGATCTGAAATTCAGTCTTGCCTTCCAAAAATGTAAAATTTTGTGAGACATCAGAAATTTAAAAAATTTTGATATTCTGCATTCTTTGAGTTCTTTCTTCAAGAAACAGTTGCATTCATGTATTTTTTTTCTTCGAATTTTCTTGACTTTGCTCGCGCCCTAGATGATATAACTTAATAATAAATGAATTCTCCTTCATACATTGTGAGTAAAAGATTTACGCTTATCATTTACTTCTGTCATTTAAATCAGGCTATTATAAATTTTGATTGAAATTGTTAGAGGCGTTTCAGAATAGCAAAATAACATAGTAATGATAATTGCTAGTTTAAGGTAATATGAGTGACTGGAGGAACGTTTTCAAATATCCTGAATTTTTTAATTGAAAGAATAAACCAATATATATGAACTCGTCTAATAAAATTTGATCTTACGGGTAAATATTTGAATGAAACCACCACAAAGTTGTACGAGCTCTTATGGATAAAGCCTCTGAAGAGATTAATAAGTTCCCATGTAATTTTTAATGGAATCGATATATAAAAAAACATCACACATCTCACAAATTTAATATAGAAAAGAAGAAGACAGTAGAGAAATGTAATGTAGAAACTTGCAATTTGCTTTTCCGGGCAATTACTCAAGGAAAGCAATCGCAAAACTAAACTACGAAACCATTGCACATAAATTCACGATTACAAAATTGTCTATATACTACGTATATGAGGATGGAAAAACTTTAGTCAAAGTAGAGGGCCACTTTCAAGTAAATTGTTTCAATGGACACGATTTTATTAACGTTTCGCAGTTTTTAATGCACAATTATTCATGAATTACTGCTGTAAGGACTATTTTTAATATAAACAGAATATACAACAGAATTATTAAAAGTTTCACGGGTGGTACATGCTTGAGTAGCACCCGACACGCACATACTGCTCATGACACCGTGTTGTTTCGACAGTGCCCGACGGCGTCCAAGCTGGCCTGCTGATCCTGAAACCCTTGAAGGGCGGAGTCCCTGCAGCCGCTGGCTTCTTGCAGCAAGCGTCCGACCCTATTCCTGCGATAGCGCCCGACCCTCAGGGACGCAGCCCTGCATCAGCTACTGACATCGGAGACTTCTTCAGCATCCAAAGGTCTCTAGACTTGGACTCGCCGACTGATTTCGGAACGTACTTCCACAGATTGTAAAGGTAAACATACTCATAGTGTGCTTTTTTTTTTTGTCTCTTTGATCTGTCGGGGCGACGGCGGCTTCCCACGTTACAGGGGGAGAACGTGATCGTCCGACTTTAAGGGGAGCTGGCTAGAAAGATGGTGGGAGATGCTCTAATCTTAAAGAACTAGCGACAGGAGAGAAGGAGTAACAACAGTCTCATTCTCAGAATTGACAGGCGTAGCTTTCATTACCCAGAGTGCAGCGCGCGACGGCGTGAAGCGTCCGGCGACGAGACAGCAATACTGGCGGAGCGCGTGGAGAGTCTTGCGCAAATTGTGAAGTTATGACTTGGGTAAAGATAGTGTCAGAAAGTGTGTTCGGCTGAGCCAGTTGATGTCTTCGCTTCAGGCCGAAAGGGAGAGAGGTAGGAAGAATTCGGCAGAGACCGTGAAAGTCTAGTCTGACCGAGAAAGGAGTGTTGTAGGAAATTCGGTAAGAGACCGTTGAGTCAATTCTGACCGACAAGGCGGAGAGGAGTCACATATATATCTCTCTCTGTCTGTCCTATACTCCCTCTACTCCTTTCTCCTTGTCTCCTCGCGAGCGCCAATGTCTCGCGTATTTATATTGTATCGCTCAGTCAATAGTTCTGTATGGTTTAGGTAAGCGCTTGTGATGCGCGGGACATTTGAACCCGCTTCACGTACAGATCACACCACACAAATAAAACACTCGAAATATCCCATCCTGACCAAGGTTTTTCTCCGGTTTTCCTCCAGGTAGTGGCCGATTTTCCATGGGCGGGATTGTCATTTAATACTTTTGTTATTATTAATAATAATAATAATCTCGAATTTTAACTGCACATTATATCTACGATTCAATTTGAAATAATAAATTGATATCAGTACGTATTTTTTTTAAAAAAGTAACAAATCCAGCACTGCCCTTGTGCTTTTAATCGAAATTGATGAGATGGTCCCTTGCTTGTTTCCGGAGAGTAACTTAGTTTATTAGCCAGCACGTGGTCATACGCAGTTTGCAACTGATATTTTGACTAATTTTCTCACACAATAACATTGGCAACAATGAATTTTCATTTCAATAGCTTTAACTTACCTGAAAATTTTGTTCATTAAAATTGGTTATTGTATGTCTATTGTAGTTTTTGAAGTAGAAGAGATAAATGATGATGATTTATGCGATTTATCGTAACATAATAGAACAAAAAAATTGTAACATTCAAAGTGCATCGAGAAATTTAACTTTTGTAATATCGAACATTTCTCCTCTTTTTATTTCCATTATGGATTCTGAAGTAATAGTGCACAAGAACTTTTTGAAAATTATATCTGAGCGTCGCCCTAGAAGTAAAAAACGATTATGGGTTAAATTGAAAAAAGCGCGCACAGGAATGCAATGGAAATGTGACACAAGAATATTGAAGTGCAGAGAGTGTATGGGTTCTGGTTTTTTAAACCCTTTGCATCAAGAACGAACGTTATCGGCATATTATACTTAAAATACACGATTTTGTCAAAGTTGTACGAAATATAGCTTGTTTTCATGCCGATCTGTTGAAGAGGATTTTAACAACTTAACAAGGTACACAATCCTCTATGAAACAAAACCAAGTAGAATGTACTGAGAGCCCGAGATGTGATATAATGGTAGCCATCCAACGCGGGCGACTCCTCAGCTTTCTTAACTCACTTTCCTTCTCGCACTAGAAAAAACAGTTGCCTAGTAACGACATGTGAAAACACATTGACTATCACCTTCACTCACAAAAAACGCGCCTAGCCATCTTCTTTCGTTTTCCACGCCCTACTTCCCCACTTCACAAGATTCGACGCCAAGAGATCAAAGGATGCTCAGAAATTATTAAATGCTTTGTACTTGCGGGGATATGGCAAAGCATGCAACCTTAAGACGCTAAATGTTTTATTCAAGAGCAAAGATGAATTCTGGAAAGCCCAAGGGACCAATTTCAGCCAATTATTATACAATACTTTGCATAGATCAGTATTTCACGCTATGAATGTATTACTCATGAGCCGTTCATTGTATTGAACCAGAAAAATTTATGTTCATTTTTCAACCACTCACGAAAATTTTCAATGACTTAATTTTGAGCGAAGCTTCTTACCTAATCGGATAGAAATTATACTAAATTCGTGGTTTTCACGAGTTTAAAATTTTACTCTTTTTTTGGTGTACTGAAATAAAATTGTTGAACAGAAATAAATTAAAACATGTTAATATATCTCATTTCGAAAGTTCAAGAAAATCTGGTGGGACTTTGATGAATATTTTTCTTCAGAAAAACGAAATGTTAAGAAATATTAACGAGTGGTTCTCTGAAAGAAAAAAGGCCAACTCTTCAGATGAATTCCAATCATAAGTTTCCAGGCAAATCCACAAATTATTGTTATTTAAATGTTTCGAGAAAAAAACAGAAATAAAATATCATTTACTAACATATAAGAATGAAGTATTTCGCATGTATAAATAAACTTTATTGACAAAAAAGCAGTTGCAAACTGCGTATGACCACGTGGGGGGGGGGGCAATACACTGAGTTACTCTCCGGAGACAAGCAAGGGACCATCCCATCAATTCCGATCAAGGGCCCATGGGTACCTGTGCATTTCAGTAAAACAGCTTATTTTAATACTTAATTAGCCTTACTATTTAACTCGTATTGCATTCTGTATAACACATCTATATCATTCCTGAAAGATAACCTTTTGTCAACATCCTTTTCGATCCATCATAATGTACTAATTGTCAGACTGATGAACTATTACGGAGACAGTTTTCTGGGCATTACTTTTCAGAGTAGTTATGGAATCGTAATTTTCCGTTTCAAGATTTATATTTGTTCAAAAAATGAAGACTTCAATAAAGCGAACCCTACTAGATGTGTAGCGACTGTTTCTTTCCAAGAAATCCAATCTCGAGCACACTTCTTTAGTAACGTACCAAAAAGAGAAACATGTCAGATAACAAAGCAAAAAGTTGAAGATGTGTGTATTTTCACTTCCGACGTTGTTTTCTAAGAGTTGTAGAATATTTTCAACTCACACTGGGAATAAAGAACTTTAGTGAACTTTAGTGTCTTTCCTATTATTACACTGTTCTCCAAGGTACATTCATAGACTTAACATATATTACAGACAAAGTGTTCTGTGCTGTGGGTTGTCCGTGATAACACGAGACAAAAGATACTCTTTTGGTATGCTCTCTCTCTCTCGCACTTCCACTTCGAGGAGGGAAGGTACGGCGAACAATGACATTACCGCAGCCACAGATTATATAAGGTACAGATGGACCACTCGTCGCAGCGCCCCATTAGCAAGGCGCAGAACTATCTAGCCCCCACCACCCGTTCAATTGGTTGCTCGCGTAGTGAGTGTTGACGTTGGCGGCAAGCACACGGTCTTCATGTGGCGACTGCAACTCATTTTTTTTTTTTCTTGATACGACAGGGTCATTAGAGCCCTTACGCGACTAATTGAAGCTACTCGAGCCCTGCTTGGTGTTGATTTGTTTTAGTTCGAATCACGCATTTAGAATTACTGGTTCTGAGTTTCCACTGCAGGTTAATTGTTTGTAGGTTTTTTGCAGAATATGGCAGCGGGTACTCGATGAAAATTATGCGATGTAAAACGAGGAAAAGGGAGGGGTGATGAATGCAATTTTGACGATAGTACTCAGCCTTCCCCGTGGCGCGCAGGGGTGCATCAAAGGTAACCGTTGGGCTTATGGGAGTGAACTATCTGTACCTTCTATAATCTCTGACCGCAGCAGTCAGCGGTCAGAGAGGGGAATCGAGTTCCAAAACCCTATTCGATCAGCGAGAGACAACCTAACCTCATTTTCCCCTTCGGACCACCGGTACATGAGGCCGCTTGGTCTTTATCGTATTCAAGTATACAGGTATATTATGTTGACAACTCTTGTATTGCATATTATTTCCTTCAATAATGTCGCGTGAAAAATACATATTCATTCCTCCAAATTTTGCATTTTAAGATCCATATTTTAATAACTTCTGTAGAACTTAAATTAAATTATTAAATTAAACGACCTTATTTTTGCAGATACTATTTATTTTCAATTACAACGTTTCGAACCCCCTGTGAGCATTTGTGATGACGGTCTACAGTGGGGGTCGAAACGTTGTCTGTAAACATAAGGTCGTTTAATTTAATGATCCATATTTTAAAACAACAACGTGAAAACTTTAACTATCAATAAAGTAATAACCGATCTTCACTAATGAGCATAACGTTATTTTGTTATGAAACTTCTTATTTCCTAGAGAGTAGAGGCCTGCTTACACGAGCTTAGTACTTGTCACCACTGACTTGGCGCGGGCTCTTTTCACTCGCGCTTGTATCCTAGTGTTAACAGGCACGATTAGTGTTAAGCATTAGCAAAGCGGAGAGTACAAGTGTATAGGAAGCCACCCCATTTTCTTAACAGCAAGTAGCNATAACTTCACTTCTCTCTTAGTGCGTCACCGGGCAGCCTAGTGTAGAGACAATCTCAATTGTAAATAAAAAATTAATAAATTATTGTAAAATGGCAGTTACGAAAACTGCATAAGGTCATGTGGAGGGCAATGAAAACTAATTTACTTAGTTAAAGCAGTCTTTTCTTCTGCATACTTCTTAACATAATGATGCATCATAGAGAGTGTTACTCTAACTGCTAATTAGTATTCACAAACTGGCAATTGATCCACACGTTTTCAGTCAAATTTAATTAGTCAAGGAAAATGTTCTGAATTTTTTGCAGACAGTTTTATTTTGACTTAAATTAATAAAATGAAATAAATACAATATAACAGTTTTAAAAACCAACGGGATATTAACACATAAAACTAACACTACATTTTGTTCTTAATAACAAACACTTTATTGTTACTTTTACTTACACATTATACCATTTCATACAGTGAAGAGTGAAAACATGTTCAGGCAACGAGGGATTCCATGTTCCTCGTTTGTAGAAAGGATTTTATTTTCAAAGATCATGTATTAGTGTCTCATTTTTCAGAATCACACTCCTCAGATGGGAAAGTATTAGCAGTGTTTTGCACTGCATTCTCATTTCTTTTCTTTTTTTAGTTTTTTTTAGTATCGAGAAGTAAATTAAAATCCAGAATCACACATCCTCAGATATTTCAAAGAGATGCGATTTCTTGCATAATTGTGTTGCTGTATGGCTCATATTAATTTAGTTTTATGTGTACTCAACTTTGGCACGGTTGTGTACATAAATTCTGTAGCCCCATCCTGGCCCGGGTTTTTCTCCGTTTTTCCTTCGGGTAGAGGCGGATTTCTTATACAGGTTCTCTAGGCTTTGTCTAGGGGCGGGTTTATTGTAACAATAAATCGTGAATTTAGTGTTTTTTCAACTCTTATGATTTTTAAACACTATACTCAGAATAATCTATAGTTCGATAATAACTTGTACATGTAAATTTTTGGTGTTAAATTACAATAATTACAAACATATTGACATTATATATGTATTATAACTCGCAGCTAACTTTTTATCTTATCTAGGAACTTTTGCTGAAATTTTTGAATCCGCCTCTGCCTTAGGGCCCTTGATCGGAATTGATGGGATGGTCCCTTGCTTGCTTCCGGAGAGTAAATTAGTTTATTGTCCTCCACGTGGTCATAAGCAGTTTGTACTGTTTTTTGACAATAAATTTATTATTAAACTGTTACAATAATTCTGGGGAGGGATAGTGTTTCAGCATCCTGTGGATAAATTGTCTAATTTTCTTTGGATTTGCATCTGTCTCTCTTCTGTTTCAGAGAAATACCATCTTCTTGCCATCGCAATGTGGAGATAACAAGTACAATGGCACTGCTCACACCAACTGTTTCAGCTGTTGTTCAGTGTTCGTAAATAAAAAGAAACCCTTGTGAGCAGAACTCGTATATCATGGCGCATCTGTGCGGCATCACCTAAGTCATCAAAAATATGTGTTTGCTCATGGTAGAACTGTTTTGTAATTCAAGTTGTACATAACTGTGTATATATATATTATATGCTTAAAAAGACATTTTAGTGTATCAGACCAGGAGGATTCAAGCATAAAATTTGAGGGATTTCAGATTTAAGCTTATGATTGAATTGGTTCATGAGACTGTTTCCATGACTGGATAACAAATATAGAAACAAAAAAAAATAGAAAAAGCAAAGAATAATTTTAAATCGTTGGGTGACAAATTTTAAAATACATAAAAGAAAGAGTGCTCTCCAATATTCTGTTCACTATTGTTGAAGAACATTTTTGTTATTTATAAGTATTTCCTATTAAATTCTTCTACAATTTCTCTGAATACTGTAAACTATTATTCAGTCCAAAAATAACATGAAATTTCTAGAAAAATTATTCAAATAACCATTGGTTTGGTGATTGCATCATAAATTGATGACGCTTATGAAGGATTTTATAGTGCAGAAATGGTTTAAAATAAGAAACACTAATGATCTGAGGCCCATTTTGAAGGTACTACTTTGGCACTTCCTTTAAATACCTCTTCATTGTTAGGGAGTCAGCGCAAAATCACAAAGAACAGAGAATAGATTTTGTTTCCACAAATGTCATGTTTTCCTATATTTTTCGTATATGTGTTTATTGCCAATGAATAGTAATTAATTGCTGTAAATATCGCGGATGAGCAATAAAAGAAATCAAAATATATCAGCAACATTGCAAAAGGAGATATGGTTTGTGAATGTCTTAATTCATAGTTGATAGCTGAAAAATTCAATTTATTTTTGTACCTAGGTGGAAACTTTCATGAAAAGATATGTTTCTAAAGCAAGAATACTCATTTTTATACCATATTTGGAAGGTGTACACATTGCTACATTGTAAGTGGTCCTTTGTAAGTAGAATGGATTATTTGATTGTGTTTTCTGCAAAGTTTGTTTTACAGATTGTTTCATCATAAGAGAAGAATGGATGATTCCAGATTGCTTGTGAGAAATTTTTGTTCAATCCTCCCTTTGTTTTAGTACATCAAGTACGCACTGCGTATGTATTGTTACGTGTTGTAATAAACTTGGGATATTTTCTAATTGTGGGTGTGTTGTTCCTCTAACATTTCCAAATTTCAAATAATTTTGACAATGCATCTTTGAAAATTAAGATGGCGCTCCTGTACTCACCCTCCCTTCCTCAAGAAACTCACCATTTAAATAAGTGTCATGGTGTTCAAATGAAATACCATCAAGATAAAATAATGAAAACTTGAATAGCTATAAAGTATGATAACATTTATAATGTATTTTAGTCCACAACTTCCCAGTACTTACTGGGGGAGGAAAGGTTGCATTATTTACAGCCAGGTGAAAATGGCATTGGACCGGGAGTCAAACTTGGAACCTCCTGCTATGGTGACAGGTGTGCTACCACTGCACCACAACTCCCAAAACTCATACACAGTGACACATCACCATACCGAGGATGACTGACTACAGGCCTGGTGGAAGTGGTGTACTGGTTTTGGAAGTTGAGGCGGGTGGTGCAGTGGTAGCACACCTGCAGCCGTAACAGGAAGTTCTGTGTTCAAGTCCTGGTCCATCTCCATTTTTACTTTTGGCTAGATAATAACAAATAACATGTTTAACATGCAAACAAAATATAAATACAAACAAATCATTCAGGGATCCTCCTCTATAATCCTCTTCTTCAAGAAATAAAATATTTTTTGTAATGAATGTCTTCAAATCCACACTAAAAACTTGGAATATATGGATTTTAGAAAAGGAAGTTGATATCAGTTCCAAATAAACAATTATGTATTTTTACTTTCAAGTCAGAGGCAGTGATTGTAGGAGATGAGAGAGAAAATTAAATAACTATTCCAGATTAACTAACCAGAATTAAGAAGTATAAAAAACCATTTAACACACAAAAAGAAATTAAATTAATTCACTTTTCACTTTTTGTCTAATCACCTAATTATCCTTCCTTTAATTTTTCTTAGTATTAAAAATGTTCAATTGAGAAATACTCACAAAATGTCTCGAATTATGGCTAACTGCATCATACAACATCATACAGCATTTCATGAAGACATGCAAGCAATTGTGATAGAAGGAAGGATAGCAGCAGTTTCAATTTTGTTGTATTATCTCTCTTATACCCCTCTAAACCCCTCTGCTATGTTTTGTTGCTTATGAAAATTTTTACTCTCCAACTTTTTATTGCACCTGAATCAAGTTAATCTACATCAAGTATGGTGTAATTTTTGTTTATAATTCACACTTTTAGATGGTTAAAATAAAATATTTATCTGTCCTTAAAAAAGTCCCGTCCCCCCAATTGCCACCACTGTTACTCTATACTAAGTTTGTATATTTTACTGGAGTACATTCTCTGAGTAGCTTGTTAACAACACATGTATAGATATACCGATCAGAATTGACAGGGACAGATCCAGGATTTGATTTTTTTTTGGGGGGGGGGGCATAAAGAGAAGTACCAGGGTTTGTGAGTCTCTGCACAGGATATTAAAAACAAATACTGTCTGGAAACAGCAATTTCAGACATTTCTATATATAAACAACGCATAAATTTAATTTGCAATTTTCATTTTAAAAATTTCAAAAATTAAATTATTGAAATAATGTGTGATTTTTTGCCAAAATTTTTACTGTGGACTTTCAAAGTTAATTCACAAGTAACTGAAAACATTTCGGTGTTCCATCTAAAATTATAACACATATGAAATTATAAGAACACAGTGGTATTTAATGTGAAGATGAAAGTGGGAATATTGAAATATAATGTTGAATATTGAAAATAAAGTACACAATTCTTTACCAAATACATGGACAGAGAAATATAGTGAAATGTTGTAGCCCTATGCTTATTTTCCCATGTAGGAGTGGAAATCTATAAAAGTAAAGTAAGGCATGTTTTTGTCCTAGGAAGTCGCCATTTTAAACAGATTTTATTAGTCACTGGGCATACTACTTGTTTTTTCAAACTAGAAAACCTTTTATTATGGCATCTCCCTGGGGGGGGGGGGGGAGGCACCCTGTGCCCCCTATGCCCCCACTGGATTCGCCACTGAGAATTGATGGGATGCTCCCTTACTTACTGCTGAAAAGTAACAGCTTATGATCATCCTTAAGGTCATAAGCAGTTTCCTACTGATTAATATTAGTGAATAGTTTAAATTTATTTATTTATTTATTTAGAATACAAGAGTCTGTATTATGTGTGAACAACCAAGAAATTTTCTCTGAAGTGTCAATCTGAAAGGGAAGATATGAGGGGATAAGAATATTTACAGTTTTGATCTACATCATTATTCAAAATGAGTATCGACATCATTCTTGTGTATTAATGTTCTTTGAAAGGATATCTGATCATACATTTTTGTTTGATTTTGATTATGTTCTAATGGTTTTGCTGGTATATACACCTACCAATAAATTACAATAGACTCAGAAGAAATGATCAAAGAACTTCAAAGGATAAAGAAATTTGAGTTTTATAGTTTTCAGCTCCCATTATACTCCTGATAATTAATACCCTTTAATGACCTTTCAAATAGACTTGTTTGTTCTATAATATTCATACAGGACATTTCAACCAGTGATTAGGATATCCTCAGGTGTTAAAATTGTGGGTGCCTCAATTTTTGACACAAAGAATAATGAAATAAGATTAGTTCATGCACCGGTGATAGCTGTAAGGTCACAAAGAATAGCTCATAGCCGTAAGACATATTATTCACTCGTCAGAGTAATTTAAATTACTTAGAAGAATGTGGGTTTTCTTTACATTTTGTAAATTTATTGATGACCACATCAAAATAGATTAAATTATTACATTTGGAGAAGTATTTGTTTACAGTATTTATATATGTTCTGAAATAACTGATTCCAAGAATTTTCTCATCATAGAAGATCTATAGATGAATTAAAATAATTGATATTTATTATCAATTATTTTTTCTCTCCGTTTTTCCTTCGGGTAGAGGTGGATTTCTTATACAGGTTCTCTAGGCATTATCTAGAGGCGTGTTTATTGTAACAATAAATCGTGAATTTAGTGTTCTTTCAATTATTATGATTTTTAAACACTATACTCAGAATAATCTATAGTTTGATAATAACTTGTACATGTAAATTTTTGGCGTTAAATTACAAACATATTGACATTCTATTAGTATTATAACTCGCAACTAACTTTTCATCTTATCTAGGAACTTTTGCTGATTTTTTTGAATCCGCCTCTGCCTTAGGGCCCTTGATCGGAATTGATGGGATGGTCCCTTGCTTGCTTCCGGAGATTAAATTAGTTTATTGTCCTCCACGTGGTCATACGCAGTTTGTACTGTTTTTTGACAATAAATTTATTATATTATTATTATTACACCCTGCACAAAATTTTAGAATCTCAATATTTTTAATGAAGTTGACATAGAATAACGTTTAAAATAAAATTTATAGAATGGAATACAGAAATTATGTAGCTACCGACAAACATAAATGCATAGATAGTCAAATGTAAATTAAACACTATAAGATATGTACTAAAAAATTAATGAAGGAATATTTTCACATTATTTATAAGCATATTTTAAGCGGTTTTATAACTTTATTTGTAACTTCATGAATTGCAACATTACACAATAAGATTTTACAGAAGACATACCCTTTTCTCCCTTGCATCTGTTTTACATTACTAAAATAAGACTGCATCAATCCTAACTCCTCTTCACACATTTTTTCTACAACAAAACATGTTTATAAATTTTGAGTTCAAAATTGTCAAAATTAATTGCAGAATACAGAACCATGAACTTATCCATAAATGTATGGATTATTATTATTATTATTATTATTATTATTATTATTATTATTATTATTATTATTATTATTATTATTATTATTATATATATATATATCTGTGCACTGTAAAACTCGATACTTATTCAGTTTCCACTTTTGAATCCATTCTTGATTCATATTTATTTTTCCTATCCTTTACGCGTTTTCACAAAAGTTACGCTGTACGCTTCCAACTGTACAGACAAAAGTTTGCTAAGGTCGGAAAATATTATCATAATTTACATTATCATAGTCCTTTATTCACTCTAACCTTTTAAAAATTAAGACACTTATTTTTTTTTAAATATTGACAGGACCTCTAGAAATATTTCATTCACTCAATTGAACGATGAAAATGATGAAGAGAGTTTTTTAAGTTGCAAGTTGCTATTGCTCTGCAAAACTCATTTATGTTGATGAATCATTGGTGATACAAGTAATGATACTCTCTACAAAAACAGGCTCTAATGATTCTGTAGGTTCTTGCATAAGGGCAGCAATGTATTGTAATAATATATCTCTAATTTAGAGTTATTTTAGTAGTTATGATTTATAAACAATATATTCCCATTAATCTATAATTCGATAATATTACATACTTGTGATTTTTTTTTTTTTGTGTGTGTGTGTTTTAATACATTCAAATTTATTGGCATTCTGTTGATATTTTAACATGTAACTATCTTTTTCCTTATCGATGGAGTGTGTTGAAATTTTTTATCTGCCTCCTCTTTGAGACCCTTGATCGTAACTCATGGAATGTTGTTTGCTTCCAGGTAGTAAATTACTTTATTGTCCTCCAAGTGGACATACACAGTTTGAAACTGCGTTTTTGACAATATTTATTTATTTTAAACATTCATTTCATATACTAAAAAAAAAATTATATTGCAATTATTTGACAAACGCATTCATCTTTTCTTCTTTTTAAATACATTAGTGGTCCGCCGATTTTAATTTTATGTTTCGCGAGGTCCAACAGGTGGGCGACCGCTGCTCTGACGACTGGACTGGGAGACAAAGAGCGTTTCTTGGGAGAGAAAAAGACCTCTTCATGAGGCAGCAATGGAACGATGTACCGTACATCAGATGACGAGTTTCTCAACGACTCAACGTGTCGTTCCGGAACAGAACGGTGGGAAATGGTGACGTGAAGAGGAACAGCAATTTGCCTCATTCCTCATATTCGCACTTATCCCTTTCGTAAGAACATGTTTCCTTTTCCATGTAATGAGGAACAACCTGCCTCACAGCAGGGGCGTATCTTCACCTCATGTGGCCTGGGGAGGGAGTATTTTTGGAGACCCCTACACATAAACTTTTTTGTATGTCTACTTGTACACGTTCAACGCTCTGATGCGTTTAAAAAGAGTTAAAATATTTGCTTTATTTATTAAAATGTTCAACTGTTATTTAGTTTACGATTTTAAAAATGTTTCGGAGAACGTTTATGATCAAATTTACGTGTTTAAATACTATTTGGTGACCAATATGGAGACCCGCTCCAAAATAAATAAAACAACAATAGGTACGCTACTGGCTTATACGAAACATGCCCAATGAAGAGCATCTGTCTCTCAGGCAGGGAACATTTACTTGTATCGTAGTTACGCGAACCGAACCACTCGTCATACATAGAAGTAGGAGCTAAGAAATCACAATACTGTGGGCAGCGCGATCCCAAGTTCCACGGATGACACGACTGTGATGATTGGTCGCGATGTGTGAGAATCGCCGCAACCAAGTGGTCAGTTGTGTCGCATATGCGTTAGAAATATCTTAAGCTTTGAAAATTAAAACTGTGCATTTCTTTTATTTGGAATGGATTTAGAATCTTGTTAGAGAATAGAGCTGCCACTTCCAAAGTAACAATTCGGAAATAAATACGCTTTAACAATTCGGAGATAAATACAAAGTACCGAACTGAAAAATATTCTTACGTTGCAGAGCCAAACTGGAAATAAAAAATTAATAACAAATAAATAAATAATATTTTTAAAAAGGGTATTATTATTTTTTATACTTTTCAGTATTAGAACTTGTTTATCTCTTTGTCGGAATAATTAATCTTGGTTGTTCACAATAGAAAAATACTTTTTAAGAAACTTTTATTTTATATAAATAAGTAATATAGAATTGTCCGTGTTATGTACCTTTCGATAGAATAATCATCCCTTCGGGAAGCGATCATAATGATAAGATACGAAGTTCCTCCTCTGTTCTTAATGATAAGGTTAGAAGTTATAATCAAAAGGCGTTCATTATACTTATTTGTATGAAGAAACGAGTTGTCTTGCAGGGAACGCTTCCCGGAAGTAATTCGCCGCGAGTTATCTCCGAATAAAATCATGTAAAAAAATGTTTTGATTTGGGTTAGCATAATATTGCATCGGGTTTATATGTGTGTGCCAAATTTCAGCTCAGTCCGTTGGGGAGAATTGCTTTAAGTTGCAAGATTTGGCCCAAATATACTAACAAGTTAAATACAAGCTTGTAATAAAAAGGAATGATTTGATAATAAATGTGAACCCGATAAAAAAAAGAGGCCGGAAAGAATGATGTCCGGAAATTGTACTGTAATTCTCAGTATTGTTTAGAAGTCAAAAAGACTTGGAAACTAACAGCTTTGGTTTTTTTTGCGGTATCCAACATCTGTACTCGACAAGAAAAATCTCCCCCACAGTCTTTTCTAATTGTGGATATCATTCTTTTCTTTCAATGTTTGGTCCAAACTATTTTTTCCGTCCAACTCATTCATGGCACACGAACTACAAGGTACACGTGTCGTTCTCTTTCGAGCTCTGATTGCAAATAGGAAATTGTGTCCTGTAGGGTTCGCACTAGACAACCGCACCGCACCGACCTCAATCCTTGCACGTCGACCCACCAGGCTGCTTGGCGGCCGGCGTCCGTTCATGAGTCACCTACTGCTCTGCTAAACACAAACTTTTACCTTTTACATTCAATCTATTCGAGCATAGAAATTTTGAAATTTACAGGAAATATGAAAGAAAACGAGTCCAAACATGAGAATTCCTACGTTTTAAACCTTTAAATAGTGTAAAATAAGATGTCATTCGTAAGTTAATCGTTGATGGGCGTAGTGTCAATGAACTCAACGCCCGGTCCGACTGTGGCACAACAATTTGTCGGTTTCGGACGACGACAGACCCGACAGTTTCGTTGCGGTCCCATTCTTTTAATGGCAGTTAAGTCAGGAAGGTTATTGTGTGCGGTTGCCCTCACTGATAAATACATACGACAGATCTCACAATAGTATTTTTCCTCCAGGGTTCCCGAAAGAAATAATAGTAATGACTGACCTCTTCAGAAGATTATTATTTTACAATAGAAAGAAGATATACTGAATCATTCAAAACAAACATGATTTTTTTTGCGGGGCTTTGCGGCTCATGTCGACATCAAAGGTCATTGGAGCCCTAAAATTCAGTACAGGTAGGGAAAATGCAGTTACGCACTAGGGAGAGCCAACATGACTCTCCCCGCGTGTGGGACTCGTCGAATGATTCAACCCTACCCACTAAAAACCTTCCTGAATTACAATATCTCAAAACATATCTCACAACATACATCAAATGGTGGGGGGGGGGCTAAAATGAGGGGGGGACAAAGAATAAGGGGGGACAAAAATGAGGGATAGGACAGAAAATGAGAAGAATGAGGAAAATGAATGATACGCTAGCCTTAATAGCGTCGGGATCGAAAAGAACAAGAGGTGACCAAGGAAGGTCAGGAAAGAGAAAGGAAGGAGCATAGCACAAGTCAGTGGAAGTAATGCCAGATTCAGCTCGGGGTCCCGTGTTTGCCAAACACGTACTTACTAGATGTAAGTCCCCTGGGGGACAAATCAAACATGAAAATAATTCCGAACATAGAAACAGAACTAAGAATTTTTCTTGTACAGGAACCATTATTTCAAAATTAGGAAACAGGATTATTGAGTTGCGGTTGCTTGAAACAGAAATTTTGTTTCGCTACCTCAACTCAATGATCCTGTTTCCTAATTATGGATGAAGAGGTAAAAAAATGTCTACGTCGATTATTTCAAAATATTCTTGAACCAGTTTTGGAATCGGAAAGAAAAGGGATCCGCAATATATAGACATTAAATAAATAAATTTATGGTCAAAAAACAGTTCAAACTGCGTATGACCACGTGGAGGACAACAAACTAATTTTACTCTCCGGAAGTAAACAAGGGACCGTCCCATGAATTCCAATCAAGGACCCTAAGGCAGAGGCGGATTCAAAAATTTCAGGAAAAAATTCCTAGATAAGATAAAAAGTTAGCTGCGAGGTATAATACTGATAAAATATCAATATGTTTGTAATTTAACGCAAAAAATTTACATGTACAAATTATTATCGAACCATAGATTATTCTGAGTATAGTGTTTAAAAATCATAATAATTGAAATAACACTAAATTCACGATTTATTATTACAATAAACGTGCCCCTAGACAAAGCCTAGAGAACCTGTATAATAAATCCGCCTCTACCCGAAGGAAAACCGGAGCAAAACTCGGGCCAGAATAGTTAACTCTCGATTTTAGGGAACTCGATTATCGGCGATGGGATCTGATATATTTAAAAAAGTCTAAGCTACTTAATGTGTCTAAGAAAGTATTAAAACATACGTAGTAATATTTAATCTCTTAACAGGGCAAAGTGTATTGATGTTTTTTAATTGTGTTAATTTAGTCCATGTAAAACTGAATTAAAATGAATCTCAGAGCAGCAGTATTGTTTGTTTTATTGGTACACTTTCTTGGAAATCAACAGGAGAGTCGTACAAAGGCAAAAACCATCGTACACGATAAAACGTTTGATGTTTAATAAATTTATTGTCAAAAAACAGTACAAACTGCGTATGACCACGTGGAGGGGAAAAAAAACTAATTTACTCTAATAAAAACTCTAATAATACTTACTTTTACTAATAATAATATTTACTCTAATAATAAAAACTAAAAACTAATTGATGTTTAGAAACACAATTTGTAGTTTTGGGTGATATGAATAAAAATCAGACGCAAATTTCATGTCATCAATTTACAATTCTTTTTGACTTGTTTCCTTTCCCAATTTATAAGCTGAAGGTTATATCGCCCAAAATTCCGCATATCCGAATTAGCCCTATCCAAAAATAATGCGAATAATTGGATTTCTTCAGTTTGATAGAAAACTGTTAAGATCAATCAATTTGAAAAAGATGTGCAATGGTTATTTTGTTATTGTTCGATTTTTTGAAAATATACGAAATAAGTTTTAGAATTGTTTTTACCTACAGACATTCATTTGGGGAAAGACATCACATGCAATTATGATTCCTTAATTGAAATGATGTTCTTACGCTGAATAATATTCTACTTTCAATGTATAATAAAACCATATTTTTATTAAAGTTTTAGCGGGACATTTACTGCAATAAAACCTTTTTGTATTTGACTTAGCAGGGAGCTCAGAGAATTAATAATACCTTTTTGTTTGGAGGTCATTTCCCAACCAATGCGCCACCCCTCGCTGCCTCATCGAATCTCCCACTCCCTTAAATGCATCCCCACCATCTTTCGTCTTCAGTGCTGCTACCCGTGTTCAAGTATTGTTTCGAGCGACTGCTGACCGGTGACGTGATTTCCGGATGCAGGTGAGCGTACATCATTTCTGACTTCTCTAATGTATTTTGATAAAATGTTACGAATTGTGTGTTACGTTCACATACTTTTAGATTTTAACACATCCTAATAATTATTCAGTTCTCTTTTCTATTGAGTGCTAGGCATCCCGTGATTTTTGTGAAAACCATTCTTATTAATTTATATATTATTGAAATTAATTCCGTGAGCATTGTTCTGATACGGATTACTCAGTTGTTGTTTTTTCATATTATCACCGATCATTAGATTTACTCTTCAAGATTCTGTTTCTACGAAGTACTCGGAACACCAAGTGAAAGTTGGAACGATATACAACGTTCTCGTAGCTGTTCGATTTGGCTCAGAATGTATTAAAATGCAGATGCAGAATTTCGAAGTACAATTCTTGTTCTTTTGTGCGGTCATATTCAAACTGAGACGTTTGATTTTCGATCGTCAACTTCAACAGGATGTTATAAGTTTAAAAAAATTACAAACACGAATTAATTGTAGAAGTAATGATACGTTTAAATTTTGTAGCTATATGCCAGACTATCAGTAACTTTACAATATTGCGTGTTGCCACAGAATTCCGATGATAGAAGTCGCATTAAAGAATTCTTTTCATTTTACCTAGTGGTGATATTTTCTCCCATCCCCTCATTTCATTCGTCATTTTAAAATCATATGGACATTTAAGTTCATAATTTTGATTAGTAAAGTTGGGGACATTTTTGAAATTACTTCTAGAACTTTCTTTCATTATCTTAAGCTGAGTTCTGATTGGTTGTTTCGTAGGTTTCGCGGGAGTTTGGAGGCTGGTTTGGTTCTTTTAGTGAAGACGACCAAGACGGGAGAAGTTTCAGATGAGTTTTTCTAATTTCTGACATCTGTCTCATATATTTGCAAATAATTGTTGTGAATTGTGTGGTGAGTTTTTATTAATAGTTATTATCTCTCTCTTTAATGCAAGTAACATACATTTCCGTTCGCTCTTAGATACTTGGGATGGAAACATGGTCGTAGATTCGTGACTTGTAAAAAAGGTTTTTATGTTCTCTTTTGACGTCTTTCATCCTGTCCTGTGCTCTCTGTGTCATATCGGTCTACTCAATAATTTTGAATAATTCTTGGTTATTCGTCCTGAGTTTTATGATTTGTTTATATTAAAATGTTTGCAACAACGAGTTAAATAAATCGATATTTGAACGAATGTTCTGATATTTACTTTTTCTCATAGTTTTTCAAATTGAACTAATAATATATTATATATTGAGGGAACAAGCATTTAAAAATTTCATATTGTATTTTAATTTTTAGACGTC
Source organism: Laupala kohalensis (assembly GCA_002313205.1). Taxonomy (NCBI): domain Eukaryota; kingdom Metazoa; phylum Arthropoda; class Insecta; order Orthoptera; family Trigonidiidae; genus Laupala; species Laupala kohalensis. The sequence continues at coordinate 1,079,409 of NNCF01131073.1, read as the reverse complement.
ATTTCCATCCAATGATGGCATCACCCACTTTAACTGCGCTCTGATTGGTTGAAAGTAGAGATTTCGCAAGAATTTGGAGGTTGTTATCCTCTTGTCTCAATGGAGTGTGATTTGGATGCCGGCAATCTTCAAGAGTGGGTTAGTTAATATGAGGAATATTTTTTTCTACGGAATATAATACAAATTAATTCTCGTGGAGTTAGGTTAACTGAATTCTGATGATAGGAGGAAATTCGGGAGCTATAAATATTCTTTCGTGTGTAACAGCTGCGGAAGGAGTTTCATGTGACACGTGTTAAATTGTTTCAATTTTACTTGTGTTTTGTCTAATAATAACTTTATGAATTGTGTCGAATATACGATTACTTGAATTTTGAAAGATTTACTCTTAATTTACGAGTATTTATTCTCCGTGGATTGGTGTTAAGTAGGAGAATGATTGTTGATATTTCCTTCATTCAATATTTTCAAACGCAATTTAATTTTCGAAGAACAGTTCTCGTGAATCAATTGGTTTAACTGTTGAATATTCGACAGTGATGATAGTGATAGTGATAATTGTAATAGAGATATTTAGTGGTCCTGTGTGGTGTAAAATTACTACATAGTATTTCGTTGAGCATTTCATTTTATATTTATAGAGACAGTGATAAAACATTTGTTCCTCTCTTCTTAATTATGATAAACAGGAGATGTAGTGTCTATAGTTTATAATGTAATTTGAGTTAATAAGTGAGAAACATTCCGGAAAGCTCCCAAAAATCAAACGCACGTTGCAATGATTTTTTAAATTTTCAGTTGAAATTACATCGATATATCTTTTGTAGCATACTTTGTAATTGATTATAAAATTTAGTTTTGGTCCGAGAATATCACAAGTCTCTTTCTTTAACTCGGTCTCCATTACTTTCATGATTTAAAAATTTGTTTAATGTTTCAATGCCATTCAGTAATTCGAGGTGTTTATTCTATTTTTTCAGTTGAATAGCTTTTGTCCAGAAAGGCGTAACAAATTTCGTAATGCTCTTTTCAAAATTAAATTTGTGACTTGAGTGACAAATTTTTGCATCGATTCCACTAGAAATTATATGAGATTAATTTGAAAACAGTTTCTTCAGAGGTTGTATCCTTCTCCCAAGATCAAAATTTTATTAGACTAGTTTAAAGATAATCGTTAATTTATTCATTAAATCATTTCTTTTCAGGTCATTCAAAACACTGTCGCCAGGTCTGTCTTACGTAGTACTTCGGCATGAACGTAATTTTATTAATTAATAACATTTATATTTCCCAATCAAATAAGGATTAAATCTGCCCCGAGTGTGAAATAAGCAATTTATATTGGTAAGGGGATACATTGTTCGTAAATTTCAATATTATAACTATATTCTAAAGGTCACTCCTCTTGTCTCATCTTGTACTCTGTAAAGGGCTGAAACAGCAATCACGAGCTCTTTCTCGGCGTCGTCGCGCGAATCATTTAAACTATCTCAAGGTCATCTGAGATTCACAACAGTTTTCCAGAGCCACGTGCAACAGAGAGCGTACTCTAGGGGTGTCCAAATAGCGTTTCACAGATTATTTCACTTCGAAACAAATAGTGCATCTGGGTGAGCGGAACAAGTGGGAGAATCGGTTCCCAGCGAAAAAGTCAGCGTAACTTGACAGATTGATTTGTCATAACGAAAGTAAAAAATCTTTGCTAGTGTTTATTCGTCATCACATTTTTCAAGACCTACATCTTTAAAAAAATATGAAAAGTCAAAATGGTTTCGAAATTTGACATAAAAAACTTTGGAATGGAATAACGCATTAACTGAAGACCATTCGATTCATATACTATTAATATGGTGCGAGCGCAGAATCACGATGCGATTATTAACATTTTTTTAAATTATTCCAATTTTGGTCCAAAATATATCTTTATAAGTCGCGGCTTTTCTTCATGCAAATAGTTTCATGTGTTTGAGTACGTATTTTTTAATGCTTTTACTAACCTTAACACGTAGATAGATAAAACACACAGAAGTGTTCCTCTTGGGTTTATTACCGCTTATGTGGGGATGTCTCTCACTTCTTCCGAGGTATGAGATCTGGTCGGAAATGGTCTCTGGTGGTGGAAGGCGAACGAGTGGTGTAGTGGTTAATACCCTTGCGATCTAAGTAGGAGTCCCTGGTTCGATTCCTCACTGGACTTTTATCATGTTTTTTTTTTGTTATGTCAAGTCGAACAGCCGGGACATATTACAATGATTCGCGTCATCTCTCCTTAGTCTCGAAGGATCTTTTTCAGTTAGCCTTCCTCCCTCACACCCCACGTCCCACACTAACAGGTGGTCAAAGCAACAAGGTACAGTTCGTGGAGGGTGTGTGCACTGTGCAGAGCCATTGCTCAGCAACAACGCCGCCGCTGTCGCGCTGATACGACTACAGCCCCCAGACGGTTGCGACCCTTTCCCTTTCGCAGTGAGTGGAAAAAGGGCGCGTTACGACTTCGTTAATTCGTACAGAATGTCCCCGGCGTGCAATTGAAGCTGGCGTTGCGTTGACGAGATGGTGTGGTCCTTGTAGTCGCCGTTAAAACTGACAACTGCTCTACAAGATATCCTCTTTATGAGGTCCTCCCTCTCAAAAAAAAAAAATTACTCACATATTTTTTATAACTTATTTCGGGAATAAAACTTTAAATAATTACCAATATTTATTTTTGAACTAAAATGATCACTCCGCTGACTACTGCAAGAAAGCTAGTTAGATGCATTTTCTCAAATGCAAGAAAGCATTTTCTCATATTCCTTCACATTAAAATCTCATCTTTTCTGTACCCCGATTTTTGAATTCAATCTTGTAGACATGATTCAAGCACTTCTTCCTCTTCCATATTAGTTCCTTGAATTCCTTACAAATAAATAGTCTTTACAATCGATTGTTCATTACTACTGTTAAAAACAAACAATCAATTAGTAAACTGCTTATTATCCACTTATCATTTGTATTATTCAGTAACCTAACAGTACACTTTTATTAAACTATATCTTTTACGAATATTGAATCCATCTAAACCTCTGAGCTCTTGATTGGAAATGATGGAATGGTCCCTCGCGTATTTCCGGAGAGTAAGTTTATTGTCCCACAGTTAGCAACAGCATTTTTGATAATAAATTTATTTTTTAATATGCATACAAGTGCAATATATTTTCCAAGCAAATCCTTTTTATTTGGATATACTTTATTACATTTTGTTGATTACTGGATTTGATGTATAATGTTTCAAACTGATGCCCATCACTTTCGTACTTTCATGGTGATATCAAAATAATTTTAGAAAATGACGTAACAAGAAATTATTTTGCTGAAATTGTTATATGTACCTTTAGTTTTGAATATGTACTATTTCTACTTCATATGAGAGATTTTTCTATGATCTTTTTCCGGGGTGAGTACATTTATCCAGTTTTAGCTTGGCGTCAGAATGAAGGTGGCGGAATACACGCAATACTGTACTTGCACTACACTTTCAAAGGAGCTAGTCCATCCTTGTTTTAGACAATTCATCATTTGATTTTTGGAACGCCCTCTACAAACCTCTTTTTCTTGTAGGATGTCGGGAAAGGGTTCCATTCGAGTGTCATCTCGCGCGAAGAGACGAAAGTGGTTGGTGATATTTGTGGTGACATCGCCCGGTGACTATGTTCTCCAGTGGAACTCCGACTCTGCGACACGTTAAGTTGGATCTTGATCCCTCTCTCTCTCTCGCTCTGTTACAAAACGTTGGAATAGGGACAGTGGAGATACAATGTTTTACAGGACCCCACCCCTTCGAAAACACCGAAACTGCTATGCGTCTTGTTTGTCGTATGAACTAAATGCACAACAGTAAATTTAAAAAATCTCTCTTTTCAGTGATTTGTAATATCATCGAGAACAAACACACTGCGATAGTCTCACACTGATTATTTTCAACACGCATGTATAATCATATTATCTTCAAAGCATACGGCACACAATAGAACTACTAACTTATCTGACATCACGTTTACGTATAAAATACTACGCAATCAGTCTCAGTCGAATTTGAAAATAAAGGGAAAATATTCAATCGTTCTTTTTAAATAATATATCATTCATTTTAATAAATAAGAAATTGGGACAATTTCGTTTAATTTTCCCCCCTCCCCCAGGGGACTTACATCTAGTAAGTACGTGTTTGGCAAACACGGGTCCCCGAGCTGAGTCTGGCATTACTTCCACTTACTTGTGCGAGGCTTCTTCCTTTCTCTTTCCTGACCTTCTTTGGTCACCTCTTGTTCTTTACGATCCCGACGCTATTAAGGTTAGGGTATCTTTCATTTTCCTCATTTTTTGTTCTCCACTCATTTTTTGTCCTCAATGTTTTGATTGGTTGAGTCATTCGGCGAGTCCCACACGCGGGGAGAGTCATGTTGGCTCTCCCTAGTGCGTAACTGCATTTTCCTTACCTGTACAAGTTTTTTGGGCTCCAATGACATTTGATATCGACGAGCCCTAAAGCCCCACAAAAAAAAATCGTTAACAAATTAGAACAATGTTCATTTTTATAGCTATTTTCAATCAGAAACAAAGACAGAAGGCTTCATATCTATTAAACCTCCGAATTGCTATAAACTTGTTTCAGTGGATTCCGACTTAATCCATAGTTGCTCCATAACTCATACTAGTGCTCTTCAAAATAAAGATTCAATATTTAATTTTGTATTTTAATAAAATAAATTAGTTTTTCTTCAGCTTTATGTCATAATAAATGAACTTTTGCAATGAGGGCCCTCCTTGAACTACGGAATATACCCTCTGGGTGCGAGCAGTGGTACTCGGTATCGTTACACTGCGATACGATCGGTTGGGGGGGGGGGGCTTTTGTAGTGTATGCTTTATAGGGCGCTTTCAACATTAAAATTCGTCACAGTAATCGCAATTTTGGGTATTAAAACAATGAAGACAATTAAGTACAATTAATTAATAGTATCAAAATAAATCCGCTTTCCGGAAAACATTACCAATATTTACGTAATACTAGTCATACCTTCCCTGCCCTTAAAAGAAATGGTAGGGCACTATGTAATTATTGAATGATGTTATGATAGTGATTTTGAAATGAGTCGCCGTTTTGGCACTTCGCAGAGTGAACCCAACGTTAAACATGAAACTTGTTTCTAAATTATTCATTTTTTCTATCTTCGTACTACTTATGAAGTATACGAAAAAGCATCGCGGTCATAATTTTTAAAAATTTTTGACCGTTTAATCTATTTTTGAATCTTAGTATGTCCAGCAAAAGTGTCACAAATGTTACCCAAATATTTCCCATTAAATTTTCTTGTTTGACATTTTTTTAAAGTACACCATTATTTTAGTGACGTAGATGATCATGTATAAAGAGCCGAAAATTGATTTTGAAAGCTTGTAGAGAAAAACTGAACATTCCTGTCACAAATTTTATCAAAGGAACTTTATGAAGGGGATTTTTAATATTCAAGTTATGTAGCTCAAACCAAAGATGTTTCTTGATCTAAAAGATAAAAATATTCCCACTAAAAAACTTTCAAATTTAGTTCTTGAAAATATTCACTGTTAGAAGGAATGTATTTCTAAAAGAAAAATTAAGAAACAAGAGTTCAGTAGCATTTTTTACAAATATACTAGTTTTAATACAAAAGACAGAATTCGTATCCCTTTAAATATTTTTATTTAGCAAAAGACCGTAAGTATATAACGTAAAATGTAAAAGTACAACTTAACATATAAAAATAAATTATCTTCCATATTAGAGTAAAGCATCTCGTGAAGGATATCTCTTTTTAAAAAACGCATCAGCAAATCCACAGGTGATAAGGAAAAAGATAAAAGGATATAGATTCAAGTGCCTCATCAAGGAGTAATAACTAATAATAAAAATTCAGTTTTAGTTATTGGTGTGACAACTGATACCACTGAGTTACACGTAGTAACATGAAACATTTCTCAAACTGAAAGATTTTATCTATCGATATCCTATCTTTTATACAAAACTTCACTATTGAGTAAAAAAAGTGTTTTAAATTTATATAAATTAATATAGGAAGAAAACTACTATTTGACGGATCCAGTGTGATTTGTTTAAAATGTATCAAAACGTAAGTATTAGTCGGTATTGCCAAAAGGTAAGAGTTTGTTTCAATGTAAAACTACCACCCTACTGGTAATCATTATTATCAGACAAGTCCCTAGCGTTTTACACATCTATTCCATAATAACTACCCTTATTCCCCTCTACCTTCTCACATCATTCCTTTTTATTTTCACAGCAAATCAATTTAATTTTTGGCGAGAAATACAGTTTTAGGAGATTTAGAAGAGGTGTAGTTCACTTATGAATTGCTGTGACAATCGTAAGGAGCTTTTCATTTCTCCCAAGTATCGCGTATCTGTTTCGTTTAGGAGGAGAATTTTTTTTTTTTTTTTAGTTATTTGGGTCAATATGTTCTATGCGTGGGCTGCAGCTGCCGGGGATCGCTATTTTTAATTTACACTGTAGACGATAGTATTTTGCGAGGCGAGACGCAGAGACTGTTTCTTTTAATTTTTGAGTTTGCTAATAGATGGCGACACTGTTTCTGTTAGGCGCGTGGAGTTCCCTGTTGTCTTGGTTTCTCAGGAGAGACCAATGGTGGTGGCGGGTGACTCAAATCTCGGGTAATAGGTATTACTGCGACGTCGCAGATCTTCGGTTCGGATTTGTTCTACTAGTATGATACGGGGCCACTTTGATATCTTGTTTTATATGTTTAACTTACTAGTTTTTGTGATCACATTTTCTTGTTTTGTAAATTTTTATTCCTTCTGGGTTATTTCAAAAACTCCCGATGCGAATGGATAATTTATCGTTGTTACCAGGACGTCTACATGAGGTACGGCGATCGAGCCATTGTGCTTCCCCTCTCCCCGATTCACTTAAGTAGAAGAAAATCCCCTCTCGCGACTGCTTCTACGGGAAGTCTTCGCGAAGTTTACTAGCGCTCCTAGTGATGCAGTTTAGAGACAGTGCTGTGTTGCTGTTTTGTAAATTGTCGCTTTTTCATGCTTACTGTGATGACTAATTCTATCATGATTGTGTTAATGTTGTATGGCTTATCAATTTATTTTTGGTTAGTGTTTTCCTAAAGGATATTTGCTGAAATGTCTCTTGCATTTTTCATGCTGATCGTTCGGTAGAGTGCGAGTCGCTTCTAGTAAAATGTTGGAGCGTGTACTTGAGCAAATTCCTTTTATATTTTGGCAAGTGAAAGAGGAGTCACTGTACGTGTTTAGACATAATACGGAGCTCGATGTTTAGTAGGTAAAAAATTAATTTCTTACGTTAACGAGTAGTTATGAGTGATTGAAATGCTTTGTATTGGTTGAAGCAGAGCGAGTGTAGAAAACGTGTGGCTAATTACCGAGACTATCCAGATGCTCAATGTTTACGTTAAAACGACGCGTAATTCAAATACACCAATGGAAGTATAAAATGTTTGTTTCATGTGATGCTCCACAAGGTAGCGTGCCAGTCCAATGCATGTCCTCCCCCCCCCCCTTACGCGGATCATAAAAATAATTTTGCAGGAATGATTTTTCTTCAGAATTTCTACAAGCAAACTTGAATTTTGAAAAAGTCACGTTGATTAGTTACAACCGAAAAGGGGAGGTTTCGCCATCAGGAATCCGAATATTAAACACTGCTATCGTATTCTTCAAATTTTGTGCAATTTTGTACAATAATTGAAAATATTGTTAAGTTATTGTTTATAACAAATAAAGGCGAAAATGTCGCCAACACAAATCATAAATTGAACAATGCTATCGTATTCTTTAAATTTTCTACAACAATTAAAAATGTTGTTAACTTATTGTTTATAAGAAATAATGACGGCAATTTCGCCAGCCCCACCCAACACGGATTTGAAAATTAAACAATGTTATCTTAGTCTTGTAATTGTCCGATAGTAATGTTCTACTTGAAGAATATGATGGATTTTCTAATCTGTCTAGGCGTATGAAACGTTCTGCTAAGTATGAAAATAACGAAGAAAGCCAGATTATTCATCAGAATATATCATTTATACAGTCGACAAAATCTAATTGAAAACAAATATTCCTATTCATTACAATAGTTCTAAATTCCAAAATGTAATTTACAATCTTTGTGAAATGTCTGCAGGAGAATTAAATTCTTTTTTCTATTGACAAATTAAGGTGTGGAAATAAAACGGAACATTCGAAAAAATGTGGGTAAATAACAAATTATTATTTGACATAAAATATAAGGGAGTAGGTCAAGCCTCTTCACGGAAAAAAGTACACAAAAAACATTTCACTTATATGTCTGGAGTATCCACTGTTTCTCGGAAAAAGCAAGAGCGACAAATTATTATTGTGGTCCGGGTTTGGCGCTCTTAAGTGAATACTCCAGCTCTATACACCCAGAGAATTCTGCTATTTAAATCTTAATTTCAGGTAGACTTCTTCGAAACTCGTGTTTTAAACCGGTATTAGGATATTTTCAGAGACTTGTGTGTTTCTTCATTGACCAGGAGGTGAAGAACTGAGTTGAGATACAAGAGATCTGTAGTAATTCAGAATTTGAAGTACAATATTGTACAATGTTTATTATTCGAGAAATTATCACCATGAATTTTTCATCTTAAAATCTTAGAACATACATTTATTTTCCTATGTCTTCCTCCCAAAATCTAAATGACACATTTCACAAAGGCATCGCTTGTGGAACAGCTGTTTCTTTGAAGGTGATTCTGAATGTGAGACGGGGAATAAAAAAATGTTGGTCTCTTTGTCCTTGTGACTTCTACTACGACTTAGTTTTTTTGCGCTTCTTTTAAACGTTTTAAATAAGTTTCCATTTTTATTATGCAGTTAGAAGTATCGCGCTTCAGAGTTAACTACAGCTAATTTCACTGTATAATAAAATGGTTGCCTATTTTCCTCAATATTGTTATTAACAATAGATTAATATCATTTTCTATTGTTGTATAAAATTGTACAAATACACAAGACTCAGATAATATTGTTTAATTTTCAAATCCGTGTTGGGGAGGGGTTGGCGATATTTTATTCATTATTGTTATAAACAATAAATTAACAAAATTTTCAATTGTTATACAAAATTTGAAGAATACGATAGCAGTGTTCAACATTCGGATTCCCGATGGGGGGGGGGGCTGGAGAAATATCTCCCTAGC
>NNCF01131073.1:1038442-1070129 GCA_002313205.1 Laupala kohalensis | reverse complement strand
AAAATTCTATAAAATCTGTACAAAATTTCTACAGAATTGTTTTTATGATTCTCGTTAGGGGGACATGGACATGACAAATGCTTGCCTGACCCTCCCGAGGTAACTCACGACAGTGGCTGCGGCGGCGGCTACATGTAAAGCTAAGATGTTTGTAAAATCTAAACTATTTGTGTATATTTTACGATATAAAGACAGTTTTCATCTTTTTTAATTGCGCGAAACAAGATGCATTTAATTTGATTAAGTTTTATTTTTACCTTCTTGAATTACTCTCTTAAATTGAAGCATTTTAACACATCTATTTTTTATGTTAACTTTTGTAGATAGACGTGTACTGTCACTGAGTTTTTTGTAGAACTCTTTGAGGCGGACATTATATCCATTTATAGATTTATATATCCATTTATATTGTCCTCTATCTCTAACCGTTTTCGCAATGTGAGCGAATATACGTGTCCTAAGATTTATTTTTCCCTCACTTGATTGTCTATTATCTTTTACTTGTGGTTCCCATGGTAACAAGATGTATACTAAAACCTTGCCGGAGACCATAGCTATGAATTAAGGAAAGAAGCACGTACAGCGGATTAGGTATTCTCGAGTTTTAAGAGGTCTAACAGGTTTGCTGACGGACAGATATGAAAATGACTTTGTTTTAGAACGGTTAGAGACATTTTAACAAGTTACATATCCCATTGAAATGTATTCAATTGCAATAAACCTCGGTGTTTGAAAGTCGCTCCCATTTGACGGAGAAATGGCGCGAAGTTTAACAGAAACCTGGACACGCATCGGCCACTATTTCTTGAGACTCATCATGGGTTGAAGTATGTGATCTTTTTTTTGGTACAAAGTTTCCGTGTACAAAGGTCAAACTTTAATTGTAATATCTATACATGTTTAGAATCTTTCCATACAATTTTACTTTACATTTGAATCAAACTCAAACATGTATCTTGATCCTCGGATTGATTCTCGAAAATAGTGGAGAAGTCATTTTTTTAAATAATTTAAATAATTTAAAATGTGTGGAGAAAAAAAACGAATCTTTGAAAGTGGGCTTAAAAATTAACATAAAAAAGACAGTAGAGATTCGAATAAACGCTAGGTCTCAACAACAAATGGCACTGGATGGTGCAATAATGAAAAAGGTACATGACTTTACATACCTTGGCAGTAAAGTATCAGAAAATGGGGGAACACAAAAAGAAGTAGAAGACAGAATTAAGAAGGCCAGAGGAGCATATAGCAGACTCAGGAAGATCTGGTAATCAAATTCCCCAAATAAGAAAACAAAAATAAGAATGTTTAACGTTTATGTAAAGTTAGTGCTGTTGTATGGTCGTGAGACTTGGCTGGTAAAACAGGAGATAAAGAGGAAACTGCAATCCTTTGTAAATAGATGTCTTCGTTGTGTAATGAAAATATGGTGGCCAATAACAATTTCCAATGAACAGCTCTGGAAAATGTCAGAAGAAGAAAACATCAATATTGAAATTGAGAGAAGAAAATTTGGCTCTAGATATAGGCCACACTTTACGAAAGAACGATGAAGAACCTTGCAAGTTAGTGAGACCCCGGACTACGCGGAGAAGGTCTGTAGTGCAAGAGTCTGAAGGTCGCAGCTGGAAAGACTTACGAGCTGTTGCCAAGGATACGAAGAAATGGAAGAGTTTTGTAGACAACCTGTGCTCCAAGAGGAGCAATGGAATGTATTATTATTATTATTATTATGGAGAAAATCTTTTACTATGTTAGTTTTTGACCATGTACTTTAAACGTTGAGTGATTTACCATATGATATCTGATTATTGCGTTTCCTATTGTTACCTTATTCCTTGTTTTAATCAGTTTTAATAATTCATTATCTTTTTCTCCTTGCGCGCTTTGTTTATCGTGCCCATCAAACGCGTGGTGATGCTTTTGCTCCTTTCCTTGCTGCAAGATGAACGATCTCTTCTTCCGTCTTCGCTTGTTATTCATTTTACGAAATTATATAGATATCTACACAGAAACTGTCTTTCTACCTGTCCCCTAATTTATGCGCGCGCCTGAATCGTAGTGAACAAATTCTCATTGCCCTTTTGCTTCTTCGAAAAATTCGTAAAATTTAAAATATCGTGCAGACTCACCGAATCGGAATCAGACGATTTCTTCATGTCTCTTCATAACAATTTGTAGTTACTAAAAATATCTCATGTAAGAATGAACATGATCAAAAATCAGAAAGCTAAAGAAATGGTACTCTTATCCATTCATCCCTATGCATACTTCAATGTTTAGCGTAAATGTTTTTCTAGTATCTGAGACGGTTTCTTGTATTATTGTTTGTTGGTTCATAATTCACTGTATGCGAATTTATAAATAATATGCAGTTGAAACGATATTGAGGTTTTTGAAACAATATTGTTAGCGTTACATTCAAAGACCAAAAATTGCTATATACATGCAAATAACATTTTTATTTTTACATAAATTATCGATATTTTCCTTTCTTCTCTTGATATTTGGGACGGACAACATCCGCAGGTGTTACATTGCTTTAAATGAATTTAAACGCACTCCCTTTACTTGCATTATACTGTGTTAATGAAAGAAATTATGAAATTAAAAACGTAACATAAACAATGTAATATATTTAATGTAAGGGAAGAAATATTTTTAAATTGAACATCAAACACTAATTTATGAATTTAACCAGAATAAAGTTTTTATTTTAAGGTAGTTTTTTTTTCGTTTTAAAGGAGAATGTGGGGAGGTTCCAACGTCCCACAAGTTGACTATGTCCTAACTTGACGTACCACAACGCATTTTTCACTCTTTGACCCAAAAACACATAAAAAGTAGTTAAATGTACATACTCACATATGGGTCTCATGTAGATAATTAATTTCTTTAATGTACTTTCCTCCTCGTTTTACCGCTGTGTATTATTTTTGTAACCATTTTATACCGTTTGCGTGTATTTTATAGATGATTTGTTATTTAGTCTTTAATTATGTCTTCTTCTTTATTTGCCACCGAGCATTGCTCACTTTCAGATTAATAAATTATCATCATTATTATTAGTCGTGACAATTATTATTTGTTGTGAATAGTAAACTCAATAGTTACACGTGAATTTGCATTGTGATACGAAATAGTCGTGTTTTTTTCTCTTTTTTCTTTTAATTGAGCGATGTAACTTTGGATAGGATTAAATTTTCACTTTCGAGTTTCGATGTGATGGCCTTGTAGCGTGACCTCCGTCAGGGAAGAATTGTCGCATTGTGAAATTGGAGGCGTCGCGTGAGCAGAAGCTAATGCCCCCAACGTGGTTCTTTCTTTCCCGCGATGCTTTCTCTGTGAAGGCCACACACTCGATTAAAGCGAATGAGAGCAAGGTCACACACATGCCGTAAGTCTATCTGGGAATAGGAAGGAAGGAAAAAAAGAAAGAAGAGAAGAAAAAAAGAAGAAAAGAAAGAAAGAAGAAGAAATTATGAAAGGTAAAGTAAAGAAGGAAATCAGAGAAAATGATGAAATTGATATCTGAGAGAAAGAAAGATACTCAATTAAATGCAATATTAATTTTTATTCCATACTACATTCTGGAATATTTTTCTTGTATTGGTAAATATTGAATAATAATTTAAATGCGAAGTTTTATTGTGTGAATAACTTAGTCAATCTGTGTGCATAAAACTCAATTTCATTTGAATATCTTAATAAAAGTGATGTGTTTTTGTTATATTCATTGATATCTTTTTTTTTTGTAATATTACTTTCTGAGCATGTTGTTTTATGTTGCACTATAATACAGCCAAAGGGTTATATCTGGGATCAATCTATTCCTAGTAAATGTTATTTATTCATTCTTTATTAATGTCGCTAGAATTAACCTTTAGTGTTATTCATTCATATTTTATAGAATTTTTTTCTATAATTTTTTAATTCCGATTGACATATAATAGTATAAAAGAATTTCAAATTATGTGAAATTACGATAGACAATACACATCACTTCATGCCAATGAGCTTTGAGTTCTTTACGCCACTGTATAAAGTTCAGAAATTATAGGAATATTTATATGTAATAGCTAATTCGAATTTTAAAATACCCGCACGATATCTTGCGATGATATCCAAATTATATGATAAAAAACAATGTTTTTTACATTAAGAAGCAAACCTTTTTACGGAAAAGTTTAATTTGTTTTATATTCCCTAGGATGGCGTTGTGAGACAACAACTTGAGATGTCATTTTAATATAGAGAATAATAAAGTTTATTGAAGTTAAAAAAAAAAATTTGTTATGGAAGTCCAAGACGTGTATAATAAAAAATTACGAAATATTTCTTTAATAGCGGCGTTATAAAACATTTTCTCCCCTCACGACTTCTAGGAATATATATTCACCAGTACTAGTCTTCTATTGGTCTGCCAAATATGGAAGCAGTTTCAAGTTTGTCTACGATTGGTCGAACGAAGGTCGTCCCCGTCGCAGGGGAGTGGCGTTGCAAACCTAACAAATCCAAACTGCTAAGAGCGCGGGACTTAGAATATTTGCGACGGCCGATTTATAATTCCAGTATTGTACATAGCAAAATTCTGAGTTAACAGAAATATTAATAAGATCACCTCTAATCCAAGCATTCTCACTTTAAAATTCTGGTCCATGTTAGAAAGCCCGGTGTGATTTTTTTTCAAATGTTTATTTCTATTTAACTGCTTCGGGGTCATTGATCAGAGCACATCCATACTTCTATAATATAATGCGAAAGCGAATGATTCGTAGAATTGACAAATCTCATCCCCGAGATTCTTGTAAATTTTATTCTTAAAATTAAATGTCTTGAATTATTCCTCCATCCGCACATATGAAACGGAGGAGTTTGTTCTCTTAATTAACTTAAGTTCTGAACTTGTAAAAAAAACTCTTGTTTATCAGTACGACACCAGAAATAATGATACATGCTCTTAATTGCTTCGTTTTATTTATCGTATAAACACTTGCTTTCCGGAGCTCTTAGACCTATTGTCCCGGTTTTCCAAATTGCCTTGACCCTTCCCGACTCAGCACTTTTTCTGGTTTTCCTCAGAGTTTTTTGATCGGAATTGAGGGAATGGTGTCGCAGCGAAAAGAGGTGCACGTGGTAATACGTTGTTATTAACATTTATGTTTAATAACAATATAAGCAATTTTTTGAATGATTATTTATTACATTTTTGTTTCGAAGAAGGAAAAATAAAACACTTTATATTAAGTTACATAAAAAAATCCAAGAATCTAAATAAATTTACGAATGCAAATAAGCGGTATATTGAAAATACAATTGGTAACCATCGAGATTACTTTTGAAGGTATCCAATAACTGTGACGCATTTCAATTGATCTAAAAAGGGTGAACATTAAAATTATTGTGGGAATGGAGGAGGAAATTAAGCAATACCAGTGTACGCAAGTTTAGAGGAGTAATTAGTCTTTCGAAACTTTTTTACAAATAAGTCAGGGGAATCATTTACTGTCTTTTAAAGTCTCTTATTAGGCAATTGTGGCTCAAAAGTGAATTATCAAGAGCGTTATCCGATATTGAAAATTTTATCCAGTTAATCCGAGAATATCAATTAAATTCAGTCTTGGCACTGTTGTTATATCTCTGTATCCTACATTCAGTCCGGGTTTTTCTCTGGGCACTTACTTTTACCCCTGAATTGATCTTCCGATGAAAAATCTTAAGTCGCTGCTTCTCTTCTGCACACGTGGTTTATACGTTCGCTGTTTTGAACTGGATTTTCGAGTGAACAAGATATTTATTTAAGGAAGTACTAGCAGCGTAGATCGAATTAAATCACTGAAATATATGATGAAATTGACATAAATTAAGAGAATAACGTGTACTTATTGTGATTGCAACTTGAAAAATCAACCTCACCGGCCATTTTATAGAATTTATTGCTATTATAATTGATGTTGTAATACATAGCGTCTTATGGAGAAAAAAACATATTTTCAAAAATAGACCAACTTTTAAAACGCGAAAGTGATGGAAGTTTATTTGGGTTTGTAGTAATTTTTGTAGTATTTTTTACATCACTGTTATCTATAGGTCACGGGACATTTGAGAAAGATATTTAACTTTTTCTGACGTGAGATGCATCTCTCACGAAACAGTTGCGCTCGGCCGCCATGTTTGTACATGCTCTTAAGCATTTCAATCGAGTCAAGCCAGTTCCTAATTATTATTTGTACTACATTATTAACGGATAAATTTGAATGAATTATGTTTTTTCCTTTGGTATTATTTATATTGTGGTGCTCTAAAACAATAAGACAGAGTAATAATAAAGAGAACAATATTACACCTCCGTGGTTTCACTAACTGGGAGTGCTTGCGGGTTCCACCTTCATGAAGCAAAAGACTGGGATAGTTCATTCTTGATTATTTTTGCTCCTAGTTTCCGTGTGTCATGCGCTCCGGAACAAAGAAAGCACTCCGGGCGATATCGCCGAACTCTCCCTGCGTTCGACAATAGGTCAAGTTAACCGGTAAAATACCCTTGGGAACGGACGAGTTCCACTCGAGCGACTATCGAGATAAAACTATTTTCACTCTCTTGCACCTTCACCCACTTCCTCGCCTCCGAATCGAAGAGAGCGACCAACCAGGATCATTTTTCTCTCACGAAATTTCTCTACGCAATGTGTAAGTGGTCTACTTGCATATCAAACGAGGGTACGACACGAGGAAAGCAATGAGTCTAGAAAGCAAAGGACAACACGGCGTCTTCGTCGTCGTCGCTCGTTCGCTCGCTCACTGCTGTGAATGGATTGTGACGTCACCGCGTGCGGTGGGCGCGACGGAGCTTTCGTTCGAATCTCTCGTTCGCATCATCTCCAGAACGAATCAAGGATTCTGCAACTCCGTGGACCACGAAAGTTTTTATTTTGTGGTTCAAAGATTTAGAGTAATTCCGAAAACGTAAGAAAAAACGAACAAAGCACTAATATTTTATAGAATATAGTTTATAAAAAATAACTACTAATATTTATTTATAAGTTATATTAATATTTACGTCTTAGAAACATTATTTTCCGAATAATCAATAGCTTGATGATAATAATACGTTCTTGTGAAATAATTTTTTTTATATTTTATTTAATACAAATGTGTTGGTATTATGTTAATATTATAAACACGTACCGAATTATTTTTATTGTTAGGAGTGTGCTTAAATTTTATTTGCCTTTGCGTAAGGGGCCTTGATCGGAATTGACGGGATGCTCCCTTGATTGCATCCGAAGAGTAAATTAGTTTATTGTCCTCCACGTGGTCATACGCAGTTTGTAACTGCTTTAAAAAATATTTTTATTTACTTAGAAGTAGATAAAAAAACTGCCAATAAAATGAAAATGATTTTAAAATTTTGACCAAGGCCAAACTATATTTTTAATTGCAGAGTGGTTATTCAGAGCATAATATACAAATATAGTTCAATGGGTGCCAAAAATATTAATATTTGAAAACAAGTACAAGTGACTACTCCAATTTCTTTAATTTTGAATAAATCAAATTCTACTCTGAATTTTAATGGCAAGTTGTATTTGTATGAGAAATATTATTACGTATAATTGTGATTAACTTAATTCATGTTTCAGTCATAAATGGATGAAAATTACTAGTGCCCCGGGAATTATTGGACTGACAGGAGTCTCATTATGTTTGTTTTTTTCATACGAATGTTTAGTTTTCCAAGAAGCCAGTTTTTTTACGCATCTTCCTTTCTTTCATTGTTTTACGGGTGTAGAATTGCAACTACTATCCGACCCTACCCTCCTCCGCGCGGGTGTTTTCGTCATGATGCGGTTTTCTATTCGTTATAATTAAGTGTAATGAAATAGAGCAGGTTTATATACAATAAAATTGAAGGTAAAAATAAAGTTATGTTAAACGATGGATTTGAAAACAAAAAAATAAACAACCTTTTTTGGCAAAATAAAAAAGCTGGACTGTAATTATGGATAACCTAGCAGTAATCATTCACCTTACCACTGAAATATTTTAAAAATATTCTCACCAATGGATATTCTTTAAAAATGATTCAATATACTAATTTGCTCCACGATATTATTTTAGTTTGGTCAATTCCCCCGGATTGGTGAGATGAGTGATGACTGGTGGGAGACTCATAATTATTTTCTAGCTTTTCTTATTTCACCATAATTCTTGCTTTGTATTTTATTTTTTAAACAAGACAGTTTTGAAGTCGAAAAAGGGTAAAATATTTTGCGATACACAGTTCGAAAAACACCAATTTTGTCTTAGTTTACAGAAACATATCCATTCATTCCTGTCCATTAAAAATTCAATCAAAATGACATGAGCATGTTCAAATTCCTCATAAAAGTTTCAACGGGATAAATGTATTAGTATTTTTTAGAGATATTCGCGTTCGAAAGACGATGTAAGGAATATGGAGTTTTCTTCTATTTTAAAAGTGATATTGAAAAGTCAAAATCGAGAGCGTAGGCTTCCGCGGTCGAAGTCGGATGAGTTTTCTGTCCATGAATCGATTTGTTGAAAACCGACGCCTAGGACATCTTCATGGCGTTCAAGATACCTATTTCATGGTATACCCTAAAAAGTGTGCCACAGAGACCAAATGCCTGAAATGTCGGTATTTTTTACACCTCGACGCGGCGATTCCCTGTTAGCCAACATTCAAACAAGAAAATTTTGCGATTTGGATGAGTACTTAATACTAGACTTAGAATCTGATGAAACAATTTTTGAACAAGTTTTTCATATCGGTCCATACAACAATGAGACGTGAAATCGCTTAAATTTTACTTATTGGAATATTTTTAACGATAATAATAATAATAATAATAATAAATTTAGTGTCGAAAAAGCAAATGCAAATATAAACTGCTTATGACCACTTGGAGGACAATAAACTAATTTACTCTCCGGAACCAAGCAAGGGACCATCACATCAATTCTGATCAAAGGCTCTGAGGCAGAGGGGAATTGAAAATTTCAGCAAAAGTTCGTAGATAAGATGAAAAGTTAGCTGCGAGTTATAATACATATATAATGTCAATATGTTTGTAATTTAACACAAAAAACATTATTTCACAAGTACGTTTTATTATCGAATTGTTATTATTAGAGTTATAAAAAGGGAACTGACAATGTATTAAGTTGTTTATAATTCTACATATGCGCCGTGCCTTGCTATAAAATGTGATATATAAAATTGATCATAGTTTCTGTTGCATACAATTTCAAGAAGTACTGCAGTTAATTTTGTAGTGCTACGCGGAGAGAATTTTTGATACTTTCAATGACTATACAACAATTTAATTTTACACCTCAGTTAAACAATTGAGAGAAAACTATTCGCTGGTGAGAAAACTTGGTCCGTTTTCTAAAAATTCGTATGTGAATTATGTGTACGAGGTGCAGAGATATTTATGCGGAGAAAAGGTAAACTATTAACTTCCACGACGCGAAAAATAAACGTATCATGCTTCATCAAAACTTTCTTTTGGACTTATGTTTTCACGGGAAAATACTAGACTTCGTAAAATGACAATTCTTTAGCAAGTTTCACGCGAAATTGGTGAGTTTAGAACACATTAAGGTGGACTTCTTCCTGCGTTCAGTAACATTAAAACGTTACTATCTCAGTGTTAAAGAAACATTATTATTTTGTGAACCACATTATACTAAAAAAATTGTAGTAAATGAATATCGTTCTAGCATTATATTTAATTGTATGTAATATATTTCGCATGCGTGTGTATTATAAATGGCGTGTCCCTTTTCTACTCATCGTGACTACTTGTGCTCTAATTATAGTTTCATGAGAAATTCTCTTTCCTAGAGGTTTTCAGCGTATCGTATAATGAGCTGAAGAGGCAGGTCGTTGACCTTCTTTGCCCGTCCAAAGCGTCGGCCATCGCAGTCCTTTCACGCGGTCCTCAACCCTCCTTTTTTATCTTCTGTAATTGTTGCTGATCTTCTCTAATGCGTTCCCTTTTGCCTCTTCAGAATATCAGCTTCTGTTCACTCAAATTTTTGCACTGACACAAGAAGAAAGGAACGCACAGATGATTCACCGCTATGGAATACCGTCTGAATATTTTTGGTGATTTTTTAAATATAAGGCTACACCATCGGTTTTTTGTCCACTTAAAATTATCACACTCTTAAAGTAAGCAAATAAATAAATTTATTGTCAAACAAGCAATAACAAACGGTGTATGGCCTGTGGAGGACAATAAACTAATTCATTCCTTTTGGGACTCTCCTTAGATAAGAATGAAAAGCTGCATGTTATAATATCTACAGAATACCAACAAAACTAAAAAATCATAGTTCACAAGTACGTACTATTTTTATAAATCGTAACTATGTTTATAAATATGGATTCGGAATATATTGTTTATAAATCGTGACTATAAATTCAAGATTAACTATTACAATTGACCTCCGCCCCTATGCAAGAGTCTAGAGCAGGGGTCGGCAACGTTTTTTGACCGCGGGTCAAAATCAACAAAAATTTTAGTATTAAAGAGACGTTTGGGTCAGAGATATTTTCGTATTAAAACAGTCTTTTAGTAAATCATAAGATATATTTTATTAAGAAAATAATTACATAGCTGAATGAACTTTATTTATAAACGTTCTCTTCGATATCAATGGTTCCCCTGATGTTGAACTTGTGACGTCAATTTAGTCATGTCTGGTTTATAGTTAGTCGTTTTAAGACGAATACAAGCATCTGAATTTTCGGTAGTTAACCTGTTCCTGTTCTTTGCTTAATATTAATTTCATTTGTGAAAATATTTGCTCACATTTATAAGTTGAACCGAATGTGGACAAAATGGCAAAGCCAATTTTTTTCAAAGATGAAAACTTCGTAAGAAGTGAAGGCCAACATGTTGATATCATGAGACGATGATTATCTTCTGTTTTTTTCGAGATCTTTCCGTAATTTC
This sequence comes from Laupala kohalensis, assembly GCA_002313205.1. NCBI lineage: Eukaryota > Metazoa > Arthropoda > Insecta > Orthoptera > Trigonidiidae > Laupala > Laupala kohalensis. The sequence goes on along the minus strand of NNCF01131073.1, from coordinate 1,059,141 downwards.
TTAAATTTATCCGTCCATAACGTTTAACTTTTAAAATCAATCATTTCTAAATTAAAATTGTCAATTTTTAGATATTGAAAATATTGCAAATTTAAAACATTTTCTTCTATCTCCTCGGGCTTTATTATAAATGTAAACATTTCTCCATGCTTCTTAAAAATTTGAAACCGACTTTGATATTTACTTTTAATGACGAAAATCCAGCTTTCGAACATATTTAGATTTTGCTTTCATCGACATTTTCTTTTTAACAAAGGAAGGAGATGAAATTTTTTAGTTTTTATCTCAGTTTCAAATAATATCAATTTTGTAGTAAGACTATTCCATTCCTCATACATTTTCAAAATTGTGTGGTTATTTCCTTGGGGTCGTACGTTGAAATCATTATAATGGTTCATTATGTGTGTTAAGAACAAAAGTCTTAAAAACCATTGTTTATCATTGAGTTCGAGATCATTTTCACCGATTTCGTGAAGAAATATTTGTTTCATCAAAACACTCTACAAATCTATTAGGAACTTTGACTCGATTTCAGAATGTAACAACAAATCTCCGTATTTCGATTCAAAGCTTTAAAGCGCCTGTGTATTAATGCTGATCGCACTATTATCATGTTTACGATGTTAACAACCTTTTCCATTACATCCTTAAGTTGTTGCGTAGACGCCTTTGCAAATAAATTTTCTTCATGTATGATACAATGAAACGATAAAACTGAGCGGCCAAGTTCATTTTCCATTAGTTTTACAAATCCAACAGTTTTTCCTCTCATACTTGGAGCACCATCAGTTTTTATGGAAAACAATTTACTTTTTAAATCCAATACTTGCCCATTTTTGAAATTTGTAAACTCTTGTACTTGACGAAAAATATCAGTGCCTTTGGTCGTGTCATTCATTGAAGCAAGTACGCATAGTTCTTCATTAACATTCGAGCTATTTATTGATGCACATCTAATAATTATTGCAAGCCTACCAATACTATTTATATCGGTACTTTCATCAATCGCAATTCTAATTATGTCACAAGATAATAAATCATTTCTGACCTGTTCATCAATATTTTTGGCCATATCTTTAACACGACGCTGGACTGTTCTAGCTGACAATGGCATTTCTTTGATTCTCTCAGTTATTTGTTTTTTATTTGCAAGAACATTAAATAAGTGTTCGGAACAATTTATGAATGCGTTTTTCAAACACTCGCCGTCTGTAAATGGTTTTCCGTTGGTAGTAACAATGATAAGAGCTGCAACAAAGCTGGCAGAAGTAGCGTGATTGTTGCTGGTAACAAAACTCTTAAAGAATTTATTTTGTTTACCACAGACTAGCTGCAAACTAATAAGGACGCATGAAATTGTTTTCGTATAAACATCGAAAGATGTGCTACAAATTTTTTTGTAGAATTTCCTAATCTATTTTTGTCCCCAGACCTGCATTTCCTCTGCAAATAGGAAAAGAATTTCTCTGCGTTGCCTCTCTTTCGTTCTGTTGCGATTACTTTTCCCTCACACTTTCACACCCCCGTCCACACAAAGTTCCCTTTTGTGTGTACTCTAACTGCTCTTCGACTGTTGGCAGATGCTGACAAAAGACGCTCGCGAATTCCCACCGATGACAAGCGACTAACGGACAAGAGACATGTGACGGGGTAAATTAAATTACGCCAGATGAAAAGTGTAATCTGTTTTTTTTGGGGGGGGGATGGTTGAAGTAAAACGAACGCTGATTTCACTCTGTGTGAGAGTGAAGACCTATCTCACCACACATCCCCTTTTCAGTTAAAGTGTTGTTTGGTTAAAGCAAATATTGTGTAAAATATGCTCTATGAAGTGCTCAGTTTAGGAGATTTACATCGGTTGCATCGAAGTTTTTAGATGTTCATACTGGTAATGATACATTTAATAAGTCAATCTTGTATAACACAAAACGGTCATTCACACTATTCGATGTTTCACTGTCCTTTGCTCAATCACGAAGGAAGAATCGTAGGTGACGATAATTGTGATATTCTCAAAAATATAAAAATAAATGAGACAGAAAATCGGTACTCGATTGTCTTAAGAGTAGTTTTTGTTTCCGAAGACGCAGAAATTCTGTCTTGTGAATTTCTTTCAAGAATTACAACACGAACCAGAGAATAAGTGCTACTACTTTTCACGAACAGTTGTTTACAGGTTTGTCATACCTTGTTTTATTCATGTAAAATGTCAAATTTTTCATCTTCTTAGTTTTATTTTACAGAACTAGCAAAACCTCAAAAAGCTGTCAGGTTATTATTTGCTCTCTTTTTGCGCGACCGAAAAAAACATCAATTCTAGCTGTTTACAACAAATAGTTTTAATCTATTGCAATGCGGGATGAAAATAGGGCGTTTTTCCAATGTTTACAACTCCATAAATTAAAAACCAAAAAGAAAAAATGAATTTTTTTTGATACGCATTTACGGTATTTTTCCAAAATTCGAACAAAAATTTCGATTTGATTCGGGTCCTTGATCGGAATGGATAGGATAGTCCTTGATGACTTTGACGAGCCCTAAAGCCCCACAAAAAAAACCTTGCTCACTTCCCGACAGTAAATTAGTTTATAGTCCTCCACGTGGTCATACGCAGTTCGTAACTGCATTTTTGGCAATAAATTTATTCTGTATATTGGTATTTCATTCGCGGAGTACTTTGCGGTTGAAAAAAAAATTGTAAAAATCTGAGATGTTACGATCGAAACCTTGGTTAATTTGACATGGAATGTCCCATTGACGGATTCTGAAGAGGGCGAAACTCGACGGCTAATCTGAACATTTCATTTTGCATAACAGTTTTACACGGCATTGTCGTCGCCATTGCTTTAGTACAGTGAGGATGACGTTAATGCCATTGAAAATAGCGTGGGACAAAACTTAAGTGTTTAGATGGGACTATTTTTCGTTCACCCTGATGATTTGCGGAGCTAAAACGCCAAACAAGATATAAAACGAGAAAGTGGCTCAGTGTTACGGCTGAGCTTAGCTCGTCCATGTAACGATGCTGGATGCAATGTTGGCCTCCTTATGGGTAGCAAACGGATCCCGCTTCATAGGTTATGTTCACGTGTCCATTTTAGATTAGTTCTTCAAAATCGAACCATGAAAACCGAATACACGTTCTATGATGTTTTCATGAAATGAATGACAATCTTAATATTGTAAACGAGTCATATTTACATAAAATAAAATAGGTTTACTGTCAACAACACTGCACATGATCATGTTCACACATGTTCAGAAATTTTATTTTTAAAATTTGAAGACTGACGAGGAACGAACATCTTTCTAAATACTTAAATTCCTGTTAATTTCTTGTGAATGCATGTATGTATGTGTATGTATGCATGTATGTATGTGTGAGTGACATTGGAAAGATTTGACTCAACTCGAATGTTGTATGCATCGATTTTATCAGAAACTGTATGTTTATAAATAACCTTAACGTATTCCTCTGACATTGAAGCGTAAATTCATCTAAGAGGTTCTGAAGAAGTAATTAAAAATATTTTTTACTGTACAAATCTACGAACCATTTGTTATATTTTGTTCGGTAACTTCAATGTTTTCAAAATAATTGTCGTGTCCGGTTTTTCTGTTTCTTTCTTGTACACTCCTGTTAAGGAAACTTGTGAATAAGGGTGAATTAGTTATTACTTGTGATTTACATAACCTTGAAAACTTAGTAAAGTAAGGGAATCGAGAAAAGGATATAGGTGTTCCATGTTCAACAACATATTTGCAACATATCTTCAAAGTTCGTTGCATTAACAGCAATGCAGACATCGCATAAATTGTCGAATAATTTGTACCTAATGTCTCGTGAATTCTTCGGAAAAATGTTCCTTCATAATTCTCGTTCCTTTCATGTGCTTTATCATTCCTCCAATTTTCTCATGGAGTTCTGGGACACACGACATACACTTTCCAGAAAATTCTATTTTTTTATATTTAAATTGAAAGGTCAATTTATCTCAAGTGTTTCTGGACCATTATTAAATCAATTTCTTATTTACTATTATTTGAATTTGCAGACGTAAACGGAAACACTGTTATCCCAAGTCATGTTTGTCCTAGACATTAATAACTGCGCTCAATTTGTTCTACTTAATATAACTGCTTCTCATAAAAAACATGTCCAACAGGCGGCCCGCAACATTTACTTTATGGCTTACGAAAAATAAAACATTTCACACAATAAATTTCATTAAACGTTGGGGGACAAAGCGTTGGGTTATAAATCTATTCTATCAAAATTAATATTTGACGTGGCGTATCCGGTGAGAGAAAGCAGAAAATTGTGTTGGAAATCCCCCTCATACATAACATGACAACATTTAATTTTAATAATTGCAAAAATTAAATGTACTTTTGAAAAATGAAGAAATATACTACAGTGGAGCCTCTTTAACATGAAACCCGTTAACTCGAAATCCTCTCTAAGACGAAGAAATTAGCCATTCCCTTCCGTTGAAGTACAAAAAACCCTACAACTCGAATTATTTAGACGCTGTAACTCGAACTGAATATGATTTCCCTGTGATGTACTATCCATACATATCACGCTCTCTAACTCCAACTACAAATATAACGGGTTCTATAACTCGAAAAAGAAATATGTAAACTTTGCGGCCTCTATGATTAGAGATTCTTTTCGCAAGACTCTTTATCTCCAAGAAATACTTTCGTTGTCGTCAATAACCAAATCCAAAAAATGATTTCGTACTTTCATTAAAAGATGTAGTGATATCGATGACAATATATTTAGTGCCTTGTTTGCCATCGAAAATACAATTGAATTATTAATTGTGTTCATTCCCTGACTGAAAAGAAAATTACAGATTTCTTTTAATATGTGCATATTTTCAAGTTGTTCCTTTACCATAAAATTATCTTTATACATGAAATTATGTACAATACAAATGTAGTAAAATAAATCTATATAAGTCGAATTTTTATTTTCTCATGACTCTATAACTTGAATAACATTTGCCTCTATAAGTTGAAAACGATAATGTTAAAAACCTTATCTCGAAGTCCTCTATAGCTCGAAAACTCGAAACTTATAACCTTTCCCTTGTAGTTGGAGTTAAAGAGACTCCATTGTATATAATTTTTCCAGTCTGAAATACTATAAATGATTATAAATTTATTGTCAAAAAACAGTACAAACTGCGTATGACCACGTGGAGGACAATAAACTAATTTACTCTCCGGAAGCAAGCAAGGGACCATCCCATCAATTCCGATCAAGGGCCCTAAGGCAGAGGCGGATTAAAAAATTTCAGTAAAAATTCCTAAATAAGATGAAAAGTTAGCTACGAGTTATAATACAAATAGAATGTCAATATGTTTGTAATTTAACGCAAATATGTTTGTAAATTTACATGTACAAGTTATTATCATGCTCGAAGCCAACTAGTACACGAATACTTGCAGTTACGAAGAACATTGATTTCTGGGATATTTGTCTTCGGACGTTACATACAGAATCACAAAATAACGCGAAAATATGAATCTAGAGTTTGAAGAAGGGAAAAGGGTAGGGTCTTAACCTTTTGCCATAAGATTTTCCTTAACGAAAAGGGGAAGTATATTTCACGTTTCTTGCGAAGAATAAGATATTTAAAATTTCCATAACTGTACCATTATCAAATAAATTCTAAAAAATTAAAAATACAATAAAAGTAAATAATTTTTTTAAAGATAATTCTTTTTACTCTGAAGTAGAGCTATTATTTTGTTTCTTCATAACAAAGTAGAAAAATCATCTCATCTCCGCAATAATTGCGTTGAAATGTGACACAAACTCCCATCAAAGGAGTTCTAGAGCTCGTTGAGTTAACGAGATATTGGCCAACATGCGTGTACTGAAGACGATAATTTGACAATATGAAACAATTCCATTTGTCAGAAACCTTTGCGGACGTGTGCACAGCAACGTGCCAATGTTCCACCATAATCGGATGAATGATATAGGAACGCATAGTGGATAAACAAACATTTTATGAAGAAAATATATTATTTATTAATTAAATTTATGTTAGATTCCTATGTGAATTAATTGATCAAATGTGTGATTTGTACTAGAAAAAATTTAGTGACATAAATTTTTTTTCTTTCAAAATTTTATTTCTGTGTATTTAGGTGGGGGGAGGGGGGAAGCAAGTACGAATTAATAACAATGAGAATATTACAAAGAATATTGCATATTATGTTCTCGTTCCAATCCTCGCTATAAATAAACATAGAGAAAGTCGATATTTTTCATGTAAAAACTTTGTATGTAAAGAGAAGGTATGGTTGAAAAAGACATTCGATCACTTTTGAATGCGACTGAAGTGATTGACAGAATAATATTGGAAAGGAAAGTGATGGTAGAAATTGAGGTTAGGTTTAACATTGAACTTTCACAGAATTTGTAACAAGTGGTATTGTTGATACGACATTCTAGAGCAACGCCACGACTAAAATCGTTTGAAAGAGGTTTGAGTAAGAATTGAGTGTGGAGAAATTGAATGAGGAGAGCATGAGGAATTCACATTCAAGGACTTGCTCTCAAGTCTTATAGGAGAACTTCGATTTCACGGATCTCCGGTTCATTCGGATCAGTAATTATTATTATTATTATTATTATTATTAAATTATAATTAACTGATTTACCGTGATATACCTCATGTCGCGTTTTGAATTTTGCGCGTAAATAATCTTTCATCAATACCTTTGTTATCTATTGTCTTACTGTGTTATTTCAATTCTTATGATCTTTAAACAGTATACTCAGAATAATCTATAGTTCTATAATAATTCGTAGATGTAAAATAAATTTTTTGTGTTAAATTACAAACATATTCTATTAGTATTATAACTCGCAGCCAACTTTTTATCTAATCTAGGAACTTTTGCTGAAATTTTTGAATCCGCCTCTGCCGTAGGGTCCTTGATCGGAATTGATGGGATGGTCCCTTGCTTGCTTCCGGAGAGTAAATTAGTTTATTGTCCTCCACGTGGTCATACGCAGTTTGTACTGCTTTTTTGACAATAAATTTATTATTATTATTATTGAAAATATTTTTCATATTTTCAATTGACAAAACAGTTGAGGATCTATACACGCACGAAAAACAAAAGAAACATGACTCTGGAAACAGGGCAGCCAACAGTGAATCGCGATGCGTTTTTAACATAAGAAAATTGAAACAAAAATTGTGTTTTGCAAGCCGAGAACGATGCGGCGATGTGGGGTTTTGTAGTACCTTTCTAATTTTAATTAAACTATAGTACAACGTGAAAACCAGGATATTGAAGAATATCAGTTGACAATATGTTTGCCGATAATCTAATCAATGCATAATAAAGCTTCTTCAGCATCCAACCAAAAGTGTCGTTGGTTTGTTTACAAGCATTGTTGGTTTTACATTCACCCTTTTCGAAAATTGAAATTTCTTTTTGATGAAGTAGTATGACATTGCTTCTCGGCCGAAGGAAAGCTGTTAATCCAGTAGTTTCCGTCCAAAGCAAATTGTGTAAGATTGGATTTCATTATTTAGCTAATTATATATTCCATTCTTTGGGTTAACTATTGCAGTTGGTAATATAACATAAATGACGAGAATTCTGTTGGATTTTGTTGTGATTGCCAAGAGAGCACACGCCTGTCATATTTTTTGTGTGTGATGATTCAACCAATTGGTCTTTTATATCACTTCTTTAATGCCGCACGTTTTAAATATCCTAATATCATTATTTGTGTACGAGTTGTATGGGAGTAGCTGAGATTGTGTTGGTAAAACACGTTTTTCTATTTCATCAATTGTTTGGGAAATTATTAAACGTAGAAAATGGGGTCATGAAACTGGTGAAGAGATACTGGATTTATTCGTCGTTTGCTTGCAGTTATAAATACTTTTAAAATGTTTCCGTACGAAATTTATTTTCAATTTTAGTTCAATAATCATTATCTTTCGAAAACTTAGAAGTAATTGTCAATTTATTAATTAAAAAAAACGAGAATATTGTTTAGTTAAGAATATAGTTTCGGAAAGCTATTCCCATCTCTCAATATCTTTGTATGTTCTTGTTTGTTTGTTGTTTCTCTTCAATTCTTACTTTAATTGCTTTACGTTAGTGCATTTAGATGTGGATATCCAAGAAATACTCCAGAAAGACATTTTTAAAATTCATTTTCTTTTTTAAATTTACAAAACTGATTGAAAAAATTACTTATCTGTTGAATACTTTTACAAAAACTCCTAGATGCAAATTACAAAAGAATAGATCAAGCCGTTCCAGGTGGACTTCACCTTTTAAAGTTCCACGCATTGACACCGCATTGCAGGGACCTGTGGAGTATAAAGTCCATATACCTAGAAAAATGAAACCAATTACTTAAACCAATTGTTGGTAAAATTTAATGAACATCTCCAATGAAAATATGTCTTAAAAATTGATTGCTATATGCGATATCTGAAAAAAAAAAAAAAAAGACTATAAGAGTGCAGAAATGTTTTAGATAAAATCTGTTACTTGAGGCAACTAGTCGCGGGAAGTTCTTGACCACATGTGTAGTATTAGAGAAGAAGAAAATGGCGAGGAAATAGAATATCTAGTGCTGCCACACGTTGTTTTGTAAAGAACAAAAGACGCAGGACTCGGAGATGACGTATGTCAACAAGGATAGTTGAAGGAGGACTGTTCGGGGACAAAAATTTGCATTTAACCAAATTTGAATGTAAAAATATTATTTTCAAGACATGCCAAAAAACTTAATGCCTGTTGGTTGTACTCTTCATTGCCTCGTCATGCTTATTTGGTTTATAATTACTTCCGGTCTCCAGCACAATCTTTTCCTAGATTTATCAGAAATATCTACTCTTTCAACAAAGCACGATTTACATTAGTAAAAAAAAGCAATAATCATATACTGATAAAACGCAATCTGAAGTTATGTTGTGCTCATTGATGCAGTATTGGTTCTCAGATTAACCGACTTCACATCGCGATCTGACCGGACCCGGTCAAACCCAAAAATTTACGGTCGATTATTTGCTTATCCCTAGTTTCTAACACATTAATTATGAAATTCCCGAAATAAGAATATTATATGACGACTTCGATGACTCTAAGCAAACATTGTCCTTCAGTTAGGTAATGTAGCAGATCTCTTACATATTAAATTAATAATTTCAAACTTTTTTAAGGTTCAGCCGAGGAATTGTGCAATGAATTGTTTAAACCAAGACAAGTAGTTTAGAAGGGAAACATACTAGACTACATGAGAGACCGAAAATGAAATTCACATGCTTAATTAAACATGTCGCGAGGAAGGAAAAAGGATTTTTGCGGTTTCACTAGCCACCTGTCCGTGTGCAGTTGAAAGGCTTTCTAAGTCACAGAGGCCGTCGCGGCCACCGAAATCCCCTCCGTCCATTGNCCCCCCCCGTTCCCCTGCTGAGTGAGGGGGGGGGGGCAGCGCAACCACGCGAAGGCACTTGATTCGTTGACCCCAGTAGAGAGAGTGCGCATTGAACCGTCATTGCATGGCTCGCGGAGCATTCCATATGGAATGCTGGTGTTTATAGAGTCCTTGGAGACTCTAATGGATCCTGAGGTAACGGAAGGGGATGATCACGATGATTGTTCTTATAAAAATTGAACTTCTGAAATGTAGATGAGACACCTTCCCAGTTTGTTTTAACTCTTAAACAAAAAACTTCCATAATTATAGATTGAAAAAAAAATTAAGGGTTGCTACCAAGATTTAAAATTTCTAAATTTTTGAAGCTTGGTAGTGACCCCTAAAATAAGTGCTTTTAAAATCTGAAAACTTTATGGACGTTCTATTTTAGATTTAAATGAAAATGAGAGAGGGCACTGACTAAATTTCAAAAAAAAAATTTTTTCTTCTTACAACCACTCTTGTGCTAGCCTCCCCCTCATAATAAAATTATGCAATATTAGTTGCATATTCGTCAAGTTTTATATAATTTGTTCATACCTCCTCAGCAATTCGTGTTTCCTTCTAAAATTATATTTAAACATTTAACACAGTTCAGTACTTCAGTCCTGACCATGCGTGTAGCGTGCGGGAACTTAATCGTCTCCACCTTCTCATTAAAAAATCATTATTTTTGGTCCTCATGTTGGCGGACCGACTTACCTTAAACATTTGTGATTGCAAGACTATGTTCTATACACATTTTTTACTTCTTTGCTCTCACTTCCTCAGAAAGATCCGGGATCTGACACTAATTCTAGAAAATGAAGAGTCAAACAGTGAACCTTGTGGTGGGCACGTGCTGTCAATTGTCCGATATCGTTTTCCCCAGCGGACAAANTATATATATATATATATATATATATATATATATATATATATATATATATATATATATATATATATACTGTCAATTCTCCGTACACATTGCTCAGTCCTATTTTGGTATATCTCGCACTGTTTACGAAATATTACGTTTATGATATGACATATTGTTTTAAGTCAAGTTTTCAAATAAAATAATAATAATAATAAATTTATTGTCAAAAAAGCAGTACAAATTGCATATGACCACGTGGAGGACAATAAACTAATTTACTCTCCGGAAGTAAGCAAGTGACCGTCCCATCAATTTCGATGAAGGGCCCTAAGGCAGAGGCGGATTCAAAATTTTCAGCAAAAAATTCCTAGATAAGATGAAAAGTTAGCTGAGAGTTAGAATACTAATAGAATGTCAATGTTTGTAATTTAACGCAAAAAATTTACATGTAAAAATTATTATCGCACTATAGATTATTCTGAGTTTACTGTTTAAAAATCATAAGAATTGAAATAAGACTAAATTCACGACTTATTGTTACAATAAACACGCCCCTAGACAAAATCTAGAGAACCTGTATAAGAAATCCGCCTCTACCCGAAGAAAAACCCGGGCCAAAATAAAATATAGTTAATATGTCATATGTGGTGAAGGGTTAACGGAGGATGTATTGAAACGAAAAGTTGGTTTTTACTTGATAGAATAAAATGTAATGTTTGAAGACCAAATAATGGGTTTATAAAATCAAGTGAATGAATATTTTTTTTTCAATATAGGTCATTTTTTATCCATTGCGATTTCCCATTGGCATTAAATCTTGAAAAACCAAATTTTGTTATCTGTTTAAATATTCTCGTTTCACCCGTTTAGAGTCGAGATTCTTATCGTCTGTAGATTAATGAAATGTGTACAGTCAAGTACAGCTTTTAGTTCAGCGGAGCGGCTCCTGCGAGTCGAGCAGTGAAGGAAAGATTTACTTTCGATGTTTTTCTTATGAAAAGTATAAACGCAAAATAATATTTCATTCCCAACCCATTCAACTTTCGTTCATTACCTTGTATTCTTAACTTTCTTTACCACAAGTATAACTCATCGTAAAAGGTATTTCTTTCCACGGGAGTTCATTATCCTTAATTCAAAATTTAATTGATTGTGGGAAGAAAGTAGCGTTTCCTCCATCGAATTCGGGTCGTAAGACACCAAAGACTTCGTATCGCGGGAGTCACGTCCATGTGTTCCATGCGGCATAATATAAAAGAAGGCCCACACAATTTATTGCGCACCTACATTAGGGCATCGTATTTTCCTAGTTGTTAAAGATTCATGCGACCAAATTACTCACCAGGTCAAGTAACAGGTGAAAGTGGCCCTGAGGAGATTTAAAATTTTAACGAACAGTTTAAATTGAGCAATAAATTCAGTCTACTTGTCTGACTTAAATAATGATGGAATCAGAAAGATACTTTGTGGTCGGAATTCTAAAGAAACACAATCAGGTATTCAGTATGAGGCTTTACGTCGTAAATTGTTTTCCTTTTCTGCTTTAATAAGATCAGTGGATAAAATGAAATATTTGTCTCTGTATCTGTGATAATTCGTATGAAAATAAGAATCGAAGGAATAAAACGACGCATTCTGGGTGAAAAAAACAAGTGGTATCTTGAATTGTTTTGTTAATTTCTTAGTTTGTTAAGACAGTTCATACTTATTAATTATGTTATGTTGAATGAAAATGGGAGACGGGACCGAGATTCGAACTCGGGACCTAGGGAGCGCGCTAAGCTCAAGGTCCCGAGTTCGACTCTCGGCCCCGTCTCCCATTTTCATTCAACATAACATAATTAATCTGTTACCTGGCGGTGAGGTTCACCGCAATCTAAGAGATTTCTATGAGTTCATACTTAGTTTTCAGAATTATGCAGGGAAGAGCAGAGTGCAGTAAGATGGACATAGGCCTGACTGCCGAGGTTTCTTTGATCGAATTAAACGTAAAATCTATAACGAATCAATCGATTCATTTGGATCGAATCGACCTTTCGATCGAAAGGAAGGTCGTACAATTCGTTTGATTTCATAAAATTACTGGTTATAAAAAAATCTTTAGAAACAAACAAATATTTCTGACAAAAAGTCTTCTCTAGAACATTCAGGACTATATTTTAAGTTGAGGCTGCGTTTAAACAAATTCATTCGTTTCGTTTCTGAATGGAAGATTACAACTAAATCTCTTGATTTTATCAAAGCAAAATACGAGTAAATTTTTTTTTCTTCACTATGTCAGCAATGTATTTCCATGTATTAGGACACCAAAATATAATCGCGCCATTTGCTCCTCACTTCACGATCTAAAACCCTTCGATTAATTCGAAATTAAGGTTGATAGAAATGCGCAGCATCCAAAATCGTGAGAATTGTCGAAGGAGCAGAGACACAGTGTTTCACGGTCATACGGTGAGTGTTTCGTCATCGACCTGTCTTCTGTTTTCGTATTTTCGATAGTTCGTATGTGCAGTTTCAAAGAACAAATATATATAGTGTTTAAAAAAGCTAAGGTCATTTCGTTTTCTGTTCCCGATTCTTGGATCAATGATACTATGAACGAGAAAGTAGACTTTTACATGAAAATAGAAATATGCTTTTTCCGAACATTTCTTTTAATTTTTCCGCGTTAAACAGGACAATATTGTTGGTGTTTTCACAAAAATACAGTTTCACCTATTCTTCTTGTGTCATCTATGTAGCTCTATGACCGATGACATTCAACCTCTGGCATTGAAGACCAGTATCTATCCATTCTTTACATGTTTTTCCATGCGATATGGAGAGTAATATGACAATGATCATTTATTAGTGAAGAAACAGATAAAACAAGATGGAGGACCAGCTGTTTTACTTTCCGGAGGCAAGTGAGAGGCCAATCTATGAATCAATTCCGAACAAAGCGCAGTGGGAAAAGAAGATTTGGTACACATACCGTACCAAGATTGAATACACGTAAGAGGTAATCCAAAATAAACATTATTAAAAATATTAAGTTGATTGATAAATTACAAATAAACAAAATAATACTCACTGTAAAATTTTATTTAAGGGAATAATTAAAATGATATAAATAATTCCAGCCTTTAATCAAATTACAATATTCCATGATGTTATAGAAGCAATGTTTTCAGTAGGAAGTATTTATTCGTGTATTTAAAGACATCCAATCAGGTAGAATCTTGTGTTTCATTTGGAAGAGAATTGTAGAGAATGACAAGTACGATCTGAAGTTAATTGATGTTCTACGTGGTGTATGTGTAGTTTTGGGAATTAAAATAGTATTGCATAATTAATGACATGTAGGTTATATACCCCCTATTTTTATGAGGTTCATAACCGTTTGGAAATCCTACAAATCTCACGGTTAAGCCCATGACTTCGGTTAAACTCTTTCAATTTCAGTTTACGTCTTAATTTTTCCATTAAAATGTCTCTATTTTCGTCGGTTGCCTCGGTTTTCGTAGATGAACCCTTGTTACCTCGTTGTTAATTTTGCAAAAAAAAAAAAATGTTTCAAAGCACGATCAATCGTACATTCTTCTTCCATTTTCGTCAAATCTTTAATAGGTGTCAGGAACAGAGTTCTTCGGTTAGGTTTCTTGTAAATCCACTCATTGAAGCTGGTCCTACCACCAAAAGACTCAGACGGGAAGTGACCTCAGATAGTATCCTTATATGAAATGTTCTTATGAAAACTTACCTGCGAGGGGAAGTTCTGTCCAGCTTCGCTCCGTTTTGACGTGTTCCGACGTCGACTACGGAGAGCGCCGATGTTATCTCCTCGGAAACATTAGTATGTTTTTGCATCGAGGGTATGTGGTTTCATCAACAATTCATATAGAGAAATTTTTTGTTTATTTTGTTTTTTCCACGGAAAAATAATTTTAACTTATGTATTTTTTTCACGTTTTGCAATTATTTCGTTCACTTCACTACTTTCGGTAAACGATTCTTTAAATAAGGATAAACGACTAGACGTGGTTAGATAAATCCTGGTACATGAGGTAGCGCAACAATTAAACACAGGGGCTTATATGTATAGAGATTATTTGGATTTACACTGATTTTTAAGGAGAAAAATGTGTGAATAATCCGTCCGGAATCTAGCGGTGAAATCCGAAACCGAATAAAATTTACTTGAATAAAACTTCTGTCACCATAATGGTGCTACCACTATGTGTGCTATAAGTGTGAATGGATAATAATTTTTTAATGTTTCTTTATCTGCTATAATTCCATATCTACAACCAAATAATTATTATTTAATTGAGATAGAACTAGCGTGGGTAAAATTAAATCACAAAATATCTGAAAGGAACATAAATAAATAGAGTTACATGTATTTATTGTGATTTCAACTTGAAAAAATACCTCAGCGGTCATTTGAATGAAATAATTGCAGTTATAAATGATGTTGAAATACATTTTGCGTCTTATGGAGAAAACACTTATTTACAAAATAAGACCAACTTACAAATAAGATCACGAAAGTGATGGAAGATTACTTTGATTTGTTGTAAATTTTCCGTAGTATTTTTTACATCTCCTTTATTTACAGGTCACCGCACTTCGGAGAAAGATATTTCAGTTCTTTTCCGAGGTGAGATGCATAAATCACGAAAGCGTTGCGCTCGGCCGCCATGTTTGTACGTCATTTCAAACGAGTCAAGCGAGTTCCTGAATATTATTTGTACTATATTAATAACTGATAGAAAGAAGTTAAATCATGATTTTCCCTCATTATTATTATTCATTTTGTTGTGTTTTAAAACATTTAGGAGAAATAACAAAGTGAACAAATATCTGACTAACTTGGATTAAGGGCTTAAGCTCCCACCCTAACAATCCATGCAGTGATCTACTGTTAGCGTCCTTGCTTCTACGACTCTGCTACGTAAGCGGGAGAGCGTGGGTTCAAATCCCTGCTCGGCCGAATTGCGTGAGGATCTCAACCGGGGTTTCAACCGTAAGTTCCTTGAGAAACCAACATCTCTCTTTCCCAATTCCTTTTTCCAAGTCATGGTTAGGTGGGAGAGCATGCCAAATGGCACGAACCTCCTCGCCATAAGACATTACATAAATAAATATATAATTTAAATTAGTCAATATTTTCTTTTACACACCGTTTCATTTCTTATTAGTCGCCGTACCGTTTACACAAGAGACGAATTCCTGCCTGAGAGATCTAACGTGTCTACAGTTTCTGTCTTTCTAGATTATTTCGCTTTTCCAGTCCTTTTCACGCGCATTCACAGGAAACGCCATTTTCTCTAGTCTCAATCAGTGATATTATCTCCATAAATATTTATCTTCCTAATGTTAGTAAACGCAAAATTGTTTGAGTTCATATTCGTCTTCAAGATCACATTCCCATAAAACTTGTTCTACAGTTTCCTTACTTCTTCACAGAAGCATCATACAATCCTCCTACTTCTGTATCCTCTTTTAATATATTTCGAAATTTCCGTGACACATTAGGACTCGTCGCAATTCTTGGGTTGGTTGAAACCCCTACTTGTTCTTACTTTGATATTTTACATTTGTTATATTTATATATGATACAATATAATTTTTTAAATTTATTTTCTCAAATTGTAAATAAATTGTATTCTCCAATTACAAATCAATTACAAAGAAAATAAATCTAGGGCCTCTGAGGCAACGCCTGTTTAGATGTTCCTATGTAATGGTACAAAAAATTGATGTCTGGGATCGAAAATTGAGCTACATAAATAATAACAATATCCCTTTTATAACATATGTATGCCAAAATAAATGTCTTATGCATATTATATGCATGTATTATATATTATCATCTTTATTTATTTGTGGCGTTGTCCTGACTGACTCATTCATCAACGCC
Organism: Laupala kohalensis; assembly: GCA_002313205.1. Lineage (NCBI taxonomy): Eukaryota > Metazoa > Arthropoda > Insecta > Orthoptera > Trigonidiidae > Laupala > Laupala kohalensis. The sequence goes on along the minus strand of NNCF01131073.1, from coordinate 1,042,899 downwards.
TTAACTACAAAAAAGGTTAAAAAAACAAGAAATATGGACACTATATGTCTTCCATTACGTAGTCTTCCACCAAGAAACGACTTTTCAAAATTTACAGTTTAAAAGGATGAAATGGTGAAAAACTTCTGAGTCTCTTAATTTGCCCTAATTTTTCTATATTTCACAAATTGAAATATCATTTCGGTTTTTGAATGCAAAAATTGTAAATTTAAATATCCAGAAACGATTTTTTGGGGGGTTTTCGATTTTTTTTTAGTGCGAAGGGGCAGACATTATTTCACGTTTTTATCGTTCACGCTATCAGCATGTTATATTATTTTCGGTTTATCTCATGCTCTAATAGATTACCTCAATATTTGTGTATAAAATGTTGCTCAATTAAAGATCTTAAAATCGAATTTCTGGAATTTTAAATATTTTATTTTAATTGGATGAAAAATGATGGGGATATTCGGTGCGTTGTACTCAATAACTGACACATTTATAGCTTCCTGTCCGCGCTGATTAGAGATAGGAGCTGGAAATTTCGACTAGAGTTTCTTATATTTGACATTCTATTAGTATTATTCTATTAGTAACATATTAGTGACATTCTATTAGTATTATAACTCGTAACTAACTTTTCATCTTATTTAGGATTTTTTGGTGAAATTTTTGAATCCGCCTCTGCCTTAGGGCCCTTGATCGGAATTGATGGAATGGTCCCTTGCTCGCTTCCGGAGAGTTTAAATTTGTTTATTGCCCTCCACGTGGTCATACGCAGTTTGTACTGTTTTTTGACAATAAATTTATTATTATAGCTCACTTGTGCACTTGTGGGTTTTGTCTCTCCCTGAATCGCTGCGTATTGAAGAGAGTGAATTAAGCGTGTAGGAACGCCGCGTCGCATACGCCGCAGCGCACCGCGCCGGCTGTTTGCCCCCCTGCCCATCCGCCCGTCCGCCCGTTGCCCCACTTGCCTACTGCTGGCTGCAGGCGGTCGGGTCGGTCGGGGGACGACGGAGCTGCAGATGGCGGTGGCATCGCGCTACTTAAGAGCGCGCGACCCGATTGAGCATCTAGTGATCCACAGCGCTCGCTTCCCTCCACAGCTTCTTCTGCATTTGCTTCAGCGCACTCTCTCACGCGCCACGCAGGTAAGTGAAGGATATTTAATTTTAGCATTCACTGTTCAGCGTTCATCATCCAAACTGATGTAGTCGGGGATGATTCTGATTATCAGATTCACTTAAAAAAAGACAAAAAAAATGCGATGCTTTGCTTCATTGCGAATGACATTTAGTTCTTAGTAAAAAAAAACATATCCGAGAAACAAATCGAAGTTATTTATCCAGATTAATTTTGGGAATTAATGACTTCTCTGCTTCAAAAGCGACTTCCTCTTTACGTTCTTGTAAGTTCATGTCTTTGTGTTTTACGGGAATGACAACATTGACGTCGTCGTCATTACATTTGATAGTTTCTCTTCTGCGTGATCCCCTATCAAACGTTTGGATCACTGACATTCGAATAATCGACGCTGTATCGCATTTATTTATTTTCGAGCGATTGTTTCGTTCTTATTTCCACTCTCAAAAGTGATGCAGTACATCTACTTTCTAACTCATTTGATTATTTTACTATCTCATTTGTTTATCATCTGTGTACCTTTCTGTTATCAATATTAAATATTGGGACCATAAATATTTGAAATTTCGTGATAGGTGTGCGTATGTGAGATTACATCACTCCATTACAATAGATTGCACCCCAATTTTAAAATAGTGTGTAGAAGTCAGTTTATGTAAGGTATGGGTGAACGCATAAAATTACCGGTAACTACTTTAACATACCGAAAATCCAAATTTTGGACAAAATACACCAAGACTCTTTGCTTGATAATAGGATATGTGTCATGCGCAAATATTTCCGAATACATCCCGAAAGCGTTATTCATTGAAAGATTTCATAAATGTGTTTTCTCAGTTCAAAGTTTCATTTAAAAATTGCTGTCGTTCTATTCCTATTTCTTTACTGGTTTTAAACTTTAATACGGGGGAGAACAAATTTTCTGTTCGATTCTTCTGTTTGCGTACAATTTTATTTTTTTAATATTTTTTCGCCACATGTTTCTTTTTCGTAGATGTAAAATAAATTTTTTGCGTAAAATTACGAACACATTGATATTCTATTAGTTTTATAACTCGCAGCTAACTTTTTATCTTATCTAGGAACTTTTGCTGAAATTTTCGAATCCGCCTCTGCCTTAGGGCCCTTGATCGGAATTGATGGGATGGTCCCTTGCTCGCTTCCGGAGAGTATATTAGTTTAACGTTCACCACGTGGTCATACGCAGTTTGTACTGTTTTTTGACAATAAATTTATTATTATTATAATAAGACTATCAGAGATCAGAATCCATGCTAAAAGCTTTGTATCTCATTTGTCGTGTTTATTGACGTGGAGTTATGTGATTGTGATCGAATGATAGAAGTGGAATCGATGTACGATCAGACGTAAAACGCAAGTAAAACGAAGTGAATCATCTGTAAAGAAAACTTGTGAAAATAATAAATTGAGCATATATTTATTAAATGTAAATACTACATAGATAGACCAACGAACTCATTAAAACGCTAAATGAAATTCTTTTTTGTAAGAGATGTTGTACTTTGAAGATGTTTTTATATAACTCTTTAGACATTTCTCACTTTATTTCGTCAGTGACAAAATTTTCATTGGCGTTATCTTCGATTTCGCGATCTTGGGTTCGAATCCCGTACTGAAAACGTAAAATTTTTGTGAAAATTGTCACAAAAGATAACATTATATTGTTGAGAGTTGGATTATTATTTGTTTTCAGCGTCAATCAACAAAATAATGTCTGATGTGACGTACATAAATCATAGGACCAGCTTCACAAAAAATGAGTGGACTGGAAAACTTAAACTATGCCAAAACAAGATTATTGAAGACGTTTGGTGACGTTACGTGCTACTCTGACAACGATACTATGTTCGAAAAAATTAGGGAATGTTTATAGGTTTACGAATGGGATTTTTCTAAAAAAAAAGGTTTATTAATGTTTGTTATGGGAAAATTTACGAAAGATAAGAGGAACATAATTTTGGGAAGCATTAATTTTCCTCAGCTTTCGTTGTCTGAAAGTCTTCTTCGTCTAATATATGAAAAATAATTGTGAAACCCGTGTGATAATGAACTCCATTTCCCATTTCTGGGGGTCCGTGGGAAGCAATTAAATTGAAATGGTATGGCCACTTCACACGCCATCTTCTTCCATGTACCACAAAGAGCGTATTGAAGGCCCTCGATCACTGGTGGAGTTGATACCCATGCGAGACGTCCTTCCAAGGAGACATTTCTAGAAGTTTTTGGAAAACAGACTGTAAATGCCTTCAGCAAAAAGTAACTTGAACACTAATGTGATTGGTGTCACAATAGCATTTTCATCAATCGTAATGAGATGATTTCCCAGGTGTATTTTCTCTTCGGAAAGGTGAGAGACTAAAAGTTTTTAATGAAGTAGGTAGTGTCCTGATAAGGAATCCAAATCGGATGAGTTTTACGTTTTTGTAAGTTATATTATTTGTATTTTGTGAAATTGTAACCTCCATAAAATATATATTATGTGCAAAAAATAATATGTGAATAGAATGTTTTATAGAATATTTCATTAATTTCTTTAAGCCATAGCTCGGAGTTCGTCGGCATTAGCGTGCTGTAATAGTTTAATATTTTTAACTCCATTTTGATGCTTCATGCAAAACGTTTTCCACAAAATTTATAGTGCTTCTCCGATAAGGGAGAAAAAATATGATTGAAATAACTCAAAGCATATTACATTTAAAATTCTGAAACTAACATTACCGATTTTCACACTGGGGGAAATCTACCATTTAGATTAAATTTTAATTGTACGCTTTATTTTTCCCGTTTCAGAGGATATGATTATAGATCACTAAAAAGTTAAAAAGTAATAACGTAACAATCTACAATTAAAACAATCTTTTAGAACCACATTTACACGATAAAATTGCTTGCGCATTAACAAAAACAATTGCCACGGATTGTTCATTACCAATACATTAATCCAGCGATTCCCAACAGGAATCTCATAAAAAATTATTAGCAGGAACTCTCATAAAAAATTACTCCGAAGATAAAATTTTTTTTACTCTGTGACTTTGAGTGTTTATTTGTTTAAATCTTTTACAAAATTATGAGTTTCAAATATATTTCGAAATAAATTGTGGCGGGGCGTCCCTCAGTTTTGGAAACGCTCCATTAATTGACTGATTTCCGGTGTACTGATTGTTGTTATCAATATTTATTCCTAATTATATCGATGAAATGATGAATAATATAATATTTTATAGTAATACTATATTGATGATTAGGTCAGGATACAAAAAAAATCTACTTATCTCGTCAAAGTTTGGGATATATATATATATATA
>NNCF01131073.1:1000104-1038422 GCA_002313205.1 Laupala kohalensis | reverse complement strand
TATATATATATATCCCCCAAACTTTGACGAGATATATATAAAATAACAAATACAATGTTAAATATAAACGTAGGCTTCCTGCGCGGTCGGAGTCAGTATGAATTTGTTTCTCCGGGACAAACCGCGTCTCAATAGATAAAACTACCAACGTTTCGGCCATCATGCTCTGGGGCCTTCTTCAGGGCAATGCCAGAGTCGTACAGACCTAAGTCGCTGTCGTACGACTGTGACATTGCCCTGAAGAAGGTCACAGCAATGTGGCCGAAACGTTGGTAGTTCTATCTACTGAGACACGGTTTGGCCCGGAGAAACAAGTTCATAAATACGATTAAACATGCCTTGGTACAATATTTCTGAACCCCTTATCTGGAGCACTCATCCACATTCGTATCTCCCTCTATTACTCTTGCTCACAAGGTACATTTTGCTCACTTAACGCTTCAAAAGGATGGAATGAGCATCACTAACAATTATTTAGTTTTCAAACCATTACAAATAATGCCACAAATATTCACAAATGGTAAATTGTAAATATAATTAGTAAATATGGCTTAGCACCAGAATTTTAACCCTGGCGATGGATAGAATATATCCGAAACGTTGGCGAGTTATATTTGTATCCTGATCTAATCCTAGAGATAGTATTCCTGTAATATTAATCAGTCAAGATTAATGTAACCATAATATTTTTATTGCGTGTAAGAAGTTAACCTGGCCTATCAGTGAGTTAAATTTTCAACTATGGATTGACTGCGTTCTCTCTCCACTGTTCGTTCTTTCAAAACAATTTTAAACAACGCACTAGAGATTTAGACAGTAAAATTAATTAAAAAAAATGATATAAAAGAAATGTTTCCTACATGGCAACTTGATAAGAAATATCTTACATGCGTATTTGTTGATACTGTCAGGAGCTAAAGTATGTTAGGAATACTGAAGATGATACCAACGTTTTATGGATGTTCGAACCATCTACATACTACTTAATAAATGTTGGAAATGTATCATATTAACTTAAAAAAAGGAAGATTGATTCCTCAATTTCTTACTAAAACCACTTCTTTTAGCACAATTTCTCTCCGGAACTAAGCACATATCGCTTCAATTTTTGAGTTTTATTTTGTTATTTAGTTGAACGAGTCATTGCAAAAAGGTGTATATCTGAAAGGTTTTTTTTTCGTTTGCAAATGGTAGAACGATATCAAAATACAACAAATTTAGAAAATGTTTACTACGATAAAATATAGTTTTACAAACCTTACGCAAACTCGTGATGGAATAGTGTCGAGGAGACTCGAGGCTGAACACTTAAACCCATACCACAACGTTGACGGAATTTCCAGAATATTACTTATAAATAAACAAAAATTAATCCTTGTATAATAAGGTTATTCATAATATTAGGGGAATTGCTTCATTTCAAGGGAATGATTTTTAACATCGATATCATAAAAGATTCAAGGAACCAAACGAAACGTTGCTATATAAACCCCATCCTGGCCCGGGTTTTTCTCCGTTTTTCCTTCGGGTAGAGGCTGATTCCTTGTACAGGTTCTCTAGGCTTTGTCTAGGGGCGTCTTTATTGTAACAATAAATCGTGAATTTAGTGAGTTGTTTTCAACTCTTATGATTTTTAAACACTATACTCAGAATACTCTATAGTTCGATAATAACTTGTACATGTAATTTGTAACTAGTAACACACGCCAGTAATGAAGTGAAAGACGCAAAGAAGCGGGACATGTTTCGTCGCCAACCACGTGCTACTGGAGAGTGGAAAAAAAGAAGATAATGTTCTCTGCGTCGACCTCCTTCCCGAAACGAAATATAAAGTGTCGAAGCAATTTAATTAAACTATGCGTTTTTTTAAAGAAGTGCTCAGCTTTCAAACCCATTTACACGACTTTCCTTTTTTGCACCCGCATGCGAGAAGCTCATTAGCACGCAGGTGGAGGCGGCGCGAGGCATTTAGAAGAAACACACATCTTTTTCTTTCCTTTTCAATCTAGAGAAACAACTGTCATTGAGTCTCATTCGACTCTTTTAAAACGATAGTAAAACTAGAAGAAAGTAATTATTACTTTTCTTTCTAAAACATCTGAACTATTTATGCGTTCCTCAAGTGTATGTGGTAAACATTTATGATGGGAATATTTTTATGGGATGTTAAGGTGGGTGTACAGACTTGTGAGTATGTTCATAATATCTAGAATATTCTTAACGAACGTCGGAAATAGCTGAAAAAATTGTTTAATTTATTTCTTAGAATATTTAAAGTGATAAATGAAACGTATAATGTCTAAGTCGGGGGTAAGTGACCTATGACCCGAGGGTCACCGAGTGACTCATTTGATAATTTCAAGTGACCCACTTTAGTTTCGAAAATAAAGTATGATATATAAAAATAAATTATTAAACATAAACATGAAACAAACATTTTGAGAATACATTTTTTTAAAAATAAATACTAAGAACTACATTTTAGTTCGATCACCATTTTGATCCGATTTACAACATTTTAGTCCGATTTTGACCCGCGGCCAAAAAAGGTCGCCGACCCCTAGTCTAAGTTCATGAAGCTACAGCGATATATGGATCTCCACGTGATCAATATTTTCAATGTTCCCTCGAAAACTTTCACACATATAAACAATTCTAGTGTTGTGTAATAACTTTTGGCGACGAACTGGGAGTCGAATCCGGACCCGTGGTTTGTTGGCAGGGGTGTTGACCACTACACCATCCGTCCGCCTTCCACAACTGTACATTTCCAGCCGGACCATGAAGACCTAAGACACATCGCCGTACAGAAGATGAGTTCACCAGGGGTTATAGGTCTCGGTGAAAATTGTGCAGTCGTCTGAGATAACCTCTGAGATCAAAGCAGGAGTCCTGGGTTCTGTCCCCGCTCGTTTTCGCCCGGTCGAAAGTTGTCACATTATCTTCTTCGCGTGTAGGTGCACAGAAGAAATACAGGCCATTTCCAGATGACGTAGGAATTCGCTTGATCCGTAGGAAACGACTACTCCGCCGACGCTCGTAAATAAACGCGCGTGAACTATTTTATTTGGATTTTATCGCTTCCAACATACGCAAAAGAGAATAAAGCTTCATGACTTGAATCATCTAGAAAGACGAGTAAGGGAATTGAATCAACTTCTGAACGCAACGCGCTTTTTCGCGTCCTCTGAGCAACCGAGTGTGGAACCCGCCAGAACGTTTTAATCACCATCTTCGAATGTCACATCCGGTCGGAAATTGTGGGTCACTCATCCCCCGGACCAATCTCTCGTGCATATCTCCTCTGTCCTCTGTTACTTTGCGTTACACTTACATTCCACCTCCGTCGCCATATATGCGTATCGCGTGTCCGTCCGTCGTCGAAGGACCACCAGAGTGCAGGTGCCTCGCCTCGCCAGAGGGTCGCGAGGAGCGCCTACTATCAATCATCCCAGTGGCGTCCGTGTGTCCAGAGGTTGGAAAGCAGGTTAACGCTAATTTCACGAAGACGCGTGCGTTCGCTCGGAACGTAACCAATCGTTTTCTGGGGAGATTCAAACAACGGAAGTGCTTCTAGGCGCCATCACTCTTTTTCTGAAACCTCTCCCCAGCAGGTTTCACCCCTCCTAGGAAGATTTTTTTTCTCTGTAAATAATTAACTGCAATATAATTAATATGAATTCTTGGTAGGTTTTTGTAAATCTCAATTCTCCTCCTGTCAGATTCAAAGTTGATAAGAATGTAAATACACTATATCGGGTGAAATTATGACGAAGGTTGAATGAATTTACGTTAATGTTTGTTTCGTTTCAATATTTATTGAGTTATTTGTTATAAACTATGCTACGTCATGCACTTGCACGCTCTGAGTAATGCACTCAGTGATCACGTTAGGAAATTTCCTCAAAAGTCCCTGGAAATTTTAAAAGATCTGAAAGGCTGACAGACCTATCGGAGAGTAACTAATTTTAAAACCATGTTTATCGCTTTATCTTATTTCTAAAATGTGACTTAATTTGTAAATATCCGTGCCCCCCGACTTTTTAAACCAATTTATGCAAATGAGGAATTAAATCATTTCACTGGACATCTCATTCCACCTGAAAGGTGCATCCTGCCACTTCTTTAGGAAGAACTAGCACAACTAGGTTTCTATAGTACTGACTGAAGTTTCCTGGCGTTCTCCGGTTTTTAAATGCCGTTGAAGACGCTTTCCCGTACAGTCCCCATAACTTTTAACTTTTACGTTATTTGTCCTCAATCTCACAAAAACAACCGAAAGTTTCGTTTTGTTAACTATTTTTTAGAAAAAGAAAAAAGAGACGAGAATCAATATATGACATTTTCTTGAACATTTTTAGTGTTTGTCTGTTTCACGAAGCTATCTTTCACAATGAAAAGTACATTGTCGATACACTCAATTGTTACGTAGATTACAACTTAAAATTAAAGCATCTCACTATTATAATTTCTAGGCTCCAAAAATTATGTTACAATTTCTATTAAGCACCGTCTTAACAATAAAAATAGGTCATGTAAACTGTACTAATAGTTTGTAAGGACAAAATTGTTTGCATAAAAAACTTGATAAAAATGTTTTGTAGATTTAAGTCTTGTGAATGTTATATATTTTCCCTTTTCTGATTAATTTCATTTGAGGAATATTACACTGCTACGAGGAAACATAAAGAGCGGGATTTCCAGACAGGAACCAAATTCAGAGCGCGGATATCAGCTGCATTAATTAAAATAAATAAATAAATAAATAAATAAATAAATAAATAAATAAATAAATAAATAAATAAATAAATAAATAAATAAATAAATAAATAAATAAATAAATAAATAAATAAATAAATAAATAAATAAATAAATAAATAAATAAATAAATAAATAAATAAATAAATAAATAAATAAATAAATAAATAAATAAATAAATAAATAAATAAATAAATAAATAAATAAATAAATAAATAAATAAATAAATAAATAAATAAATAAATAAATAAATAAATAAATAAATAAATAAATAAATAAATAAATAAATAAATAAATAAATAAATAAATAAATAAATAAATAAATAAATAAATAAATAAATAAATAAATAAATAAATAAATAAATAAATAAATAAATAAATAAATAAATAAATAAATAAATAAATAAATAAATAAATAAATAAATAAATAAATAAATAAATAAATAAATAAATAAATAAATAAATATATTCTTGTGTTTATGCCAACTTTCTTTTACTACCATGTCGTCAAGATTTCGTCTTCCTCAAGGTAATAAAATACTTCATTTTATCACTATGGTGTAATTTGTATGTGCTCCTGAAATGTTGAAGAGTTTCAGTTCTGTTCAATTCGAACCTAAAAACTTGTCAGAAGAAATATTTGAAAATGAAATGACGAAAAATTTTTTGGCGCAATAACATTAAGGCAGAGTGTTTTTTTTTTAGATTAAAATAAAAGAATAAACTATGCTCTGTCAACTCGTCAAATCAAATTTGGACCTTTTTGTGCTGAGCAAAGGTCGTTGCGCAATTTCTAACTGGCCAAGGAGATTTCAAGGAATATTTAAAGCGGTTTGGGAAGACTAACGATGACATGTGTGACTGTGGATTAGAGCGAGAAACCCCTGAGCGTATGTTGTGGGATTGTCCACTTTATGCGTCTGAGCGGGCATGCTACATTAGAGAATATGGGAAGGAAGATATTCTAAAACTGACAGCAGAAAACACTCAGACAAAGTATGAACTTTATGCGGAATTTGTTAACAAGATAGATGGGATTAGAACGGCGTATAGACGGAGGATCAAGAATAGATAAAAAAAAAACAATTATAAGGTTTGTCAAATAGCAAAGATCCTCGTCCTGCTTTATGCGACACAGACAAATAATTGTTGAAATAATATTTGTATAACATCATAAAGTTGACTTATGAATAAAATCTCTGGTGGGACGGTTTATAAAAATAAATTCCCATATAATTTCTAAGAGAATTGAAATAAAAAACTATTACACATATTACTAATAAAATATAGAACTGTATAAAATGGAATTTTCTTTTCCTTTCCAGATAATTAAGAAAGATATCCAACGAAACTAGAGAACTCTTCAAAAATATTGTTTCAATTTAAAAGATTTAATTCATTCGTCGCATTTTAAATTGCGTCGTAATTCTTGAATTACTGTGATAATGAACCTTAAATTATGCAACCTAAATAACAAGGATTTATTTTTATGCGAACCAAAAAATTCACCGTTCCAGCAAAGTCAACGTGGCCGTGTTGTCATTCCTCGTGGAACGTCTCTCGCCCCCCACCCCCCACCCTCACCCGAAAAGCTGACACGAGGTCCTCCAATTAGAAAGCTCTCTCTTGCCACCACATGTTGCCCTGGAAACGCACTTCATTAACAGGAGACTTCATCTTCTCTAGTGGTCACGTGACTGATCTACACAGGGTCAAAGCGACATTCTGGGGATCCAGAGATAGTGGCGGAATTTCTCATGTCCATCGTATCGCGTCTTCTGAATTCTATTCAGGAAAACCCATATTTAGGTTCTTGAAAGATGTAAAAAAAAAAAAATCAGGACACAGTGAGAAGGAGATTAAATTGCAGTATTTTTTGTATGCATGGGGTAGTATGTTTTATCCCACAAATGTGCCACATACTAAAAGCATGCACTGGAACTCAATGGCGAAAGGACCATTGAACTTTCAAGATAAAAAAATATGGTGGTTTCTTAAATGACGTAATACGTGAAAAAAAGTAGTTTCATCCAAATGGTAATTTGTTATCTAATTTTTCGGCGGCATTAATTTTCTCGATTTTTATAAATATAGAAAAAATATATGGTAATAAAGTTATAATGAAAATAATAAATGAAGTATATATAACAAAATTATAATAAGAATATGTACGTAATTTACACACCTGAATTCGATAAAATGTTTACAATGTTTGTTTTTAACTTCCAGATAGCAATAATTCCTTAATACGCACTGACATTTTCTGTAGGGGCTACATAAGATTAACCTAGTCAACAGTCAATGGCACCGCCACTTGAATCGGAATTGCCTGTCCAAATGCGTGTTCGTGAAGCGAAAGCATTACTTCCGCCCACACGCGACCAACTCGAGCCCGCACGCGTGTAACGCACGCGCCTTCAACCGAAAGCACTTTCGCCCGCGGGCGCCGTCGCTTCGACATAAGGATCGACATGTTTCGACTGCACTTCAATGCGCTGACGGAAGAAGCACGTGGTTGCTACTTCATGGCAACGAATTTATTGATGTCACTTCCACTTTATACTGGGAATTCATTTCGATGTACGTTTCCTGAACACTGGTTGTTGAAAAACTTTAGTAGTTAGACACAGATTTTTTTCTCTCTCTCTTTTCGAAATAATCTATTTCACAGAAAATATTTTCTCAAATATCTATATAAATAAAAATTAAATGCCGTTCTTTGATCTCAAGCGCATCACTTGGGAACGACTGGACCGATTTGGCTAATCAAAATAATGTTCGTAATAGTCTGAACAAGCTTTTTAGGAAAATAAAAAATGGAAAAAGTACCCGGAAAATTGGAAAATTTGGGAAAAACTGAAAGTGCTTTTTCTATGGGATTTTTGTGTGAACTCAAGACCATAACTCACGATTCGAAGGATGGATATGCGTAACTATTTTTTTTTGATTTGTTCGTTATGGTCCTGTAAAAGTTTTCAGGAAAAAAATCGGGACACTTACAAAGGGAAGTTGGAAAATTTGGACAAACTGCAAAAATCATAATTCTTGTATGCACTCTCGATCATAACTGACGATAGGAACGACATATTTGGTTGATTCTTTGAAATTTGGACAGGATAACGTCTGTCGGGTCAGCTAGTTTAGAATAATCTTTCACTTGAACTCGAAAATAAGATTTCGGGCAATGTGACCAAATGTACTTACTTAGTGGAATGTTTTGAATTTAAACTATACTTTTTAAACTTCTCGTTTGGCGAATAAAAAGATCAATCAGCATTGTATCGATGGATTAATAATAACTAAGACTATCATGAGTAACGAAGACTATCTGCATACAATTACCGCAGGTAACACGATTAACCTACAGCATTCTCTCTTTCAATTCATGAAACGTAGCACTACGTTTAATAATTGTCTTAAACGATTCATCTTATAAAGTTGAAGCATTGAACTCGTCTTTATCTTCCGTTGAATACATCATTTTCTTTTTTGTTAGTAGACGCTGCCTCTTTCTCCTCTGTATGTCCTTAACTTACTTACTAATGCTGTCACCTTACTTTTAACTTTCCAAGACGAATCTTCGGCATTTGCTATTCTTCGCCCCTCGTTATCCAACCACCATGATTCCCATAGTGCAGGATGTCGGTAACACTTTCTCTCCGATAGCGCCCCTATCATTCGAGCACAAAAGCGCTTTCTAGCGGATGTGGGAGAAATGAGAGTGACCGGCGAATCGTAAAGGCGCGGACACCAGGGTCAGGAGAATTGCTAGAAAGTAAGTTGTTGTTATTACGCTCTGACGAGGCAGGTAGGTGACAGGTAGCTTGGTCTTTGACATACGCAACACAGGTTTTGCCATCCGTTTGGAAGATATTGGAAAGTGGAGAATGAGGAAGGTTCTATAATAAATTTATTGTCAAAAAACAGTACAAAGTGCGTATGACCACGTGGTGGACGTTAAACTAATATACTCTCCGGAAGCAAGCAAGGGATCATCCCATCAATTCCGATCAACGGCCCTAAGGCAGAGGCGGATTCAATTTTTTTTGCATAAGTTCCTATATAAGATAAAAAGTTAGCTGCGAGTTATAATACATATATAATGTCAATATGTTTCTAATTTAACGCAAAAAAATACATGTACAAGTTATTATCGAACTATAGATTATTCTGAGTATAGTGTTTAAAAAATCATACGAGTTGAAAAAACTCTAAATTCACGATTTATTGTTACAATAAACACGCCCCTAGACAAAGCCTAGAGAACCTCTATAAGAAATCCGCCTCTACCCGAAGGAAAAACGGAGAAAAACCCGGTAATCTAGATCAGGGGTCAACAACTTGCGCCCATTTGGCCAAGTCCGGCCTGGTATCTTTTAGTACGGTCTTCGACCTACGAATGTATTTTACGAGTACAATTTTCTTTTCTTAGAATTTCATAGAATACATCCAAAAACAACCCAGCTTGAATGTAAAGAATGGAAAGAGATAGCGTGTGGTATTAGGGTATTCACAGCAAACCTGATCTACCAGCACCACTAGTTGCCAATTTCGAGACCATGTAATTTCTGCGAGGGAAGATCATCTACGTCTAATTATCTTCAATCTGAAAATAGTACTAAAGTACTAACTGTATTGCAAGTTGGTGAAACATGTTACCCCCCCCCTCCAAAAATAAAATCAGTTCCATTTCAAGATATGTTAGTCTCGTCTTATTAAGGTTTTTTAGAATTATTTTTAATATTACGGTAAACTTTTATCGATCCTTTGGTTACAGTTAATATAAGAATTTCTATACTTTATTTTACCTCATTAATTATAGTTTCCTTTGCAAACAACTGCTTATGTAAACCATTCAGTTCCTCATTAGTTTATATTTTTTCTAATTTATCTTCGAATGCAAATTGAAATGTAAGAATATTTTACTATTCAAACTTTTCTCCTTCTTTCTAATATCTACAAAATATCGCGATATATTGGTATAATCACATAAAATTGTAATAGTGTGGAATTCTTGAGAAAATGCAAATGTTCCGGTAATGCCATGAAACCTCTTTTCAGAATAATCGAAACATCAACCGTAGTTCCGAAATAGGTGTTTGTGATGCTTGAGTTCGTCCCGTCTTGTGGTCGAATAATGACGACGTCTTTTGCTGAAGCCATGCCGAAGCCACTTCACTAGTTATTATTATTATTATTATTATTTTTCATTTTTCTTAGTTAAATTCCAGTTTCTCGGCTAAGCGTGTCACTACCTGGGTTAATTTACAGAAGATATTACAGTAGACCGGCTGTGGCGGACGCAGTACGTAGCGCACAGTGGTGTACAGCGGCGCCTACCGGACAGCCAAGCAAGCATACAACTGCGGCCGCCGGAGTTTGCGAGAAAAGTTACTAGGTGCCTTCTATTAATCGCAGGAATTTTATTCGCGTTCGTATCACTGTCCCCTTACCTCCCTACATTATTCATATTCTTCTTTTATAATTGGAATTTTAGACAAGGACTGAAAAAGAGATCCTGAAGAATCATCGAGACTATTGGATTAATTAAAAACAAACGTGTCTAAGGAGATTTCTAGCAACAAATCAAAGACAGTGAAGGATATTAATGGCGGTAGAACGCCGTTAGATTTCCAGTGGAAGCAACCAAAGAGAGAATGTATTGACAAGGGCAAGAGGAAGAACAAGATCATTTTCTCTTCTTTGCAAACACGTTCCTGTTCGGTTTGATGAGAGTCCACTTTCTGCTTGTGAGTACGACACGCTTAAGGTCAGAGCGTCGTTTCAGCTGGTCACGGAGAGTGTTGGAGCGGAGACGGACGAGACGGCCGGTCTCTCCAATCCAGCGGAGGAGCGGATGGACAGACACGGGAAGGCATGCAATTGCGAAGTCTTAAAGTGTGTCGCTGGAAATCGTACGCAAAATAAACAGCGAAACTTCCATGAACGGGCACTATTCTACAACGAACATTTCTCTCCAGCGGATAAATCACCCTCAACTGCCCCAGTGATGACACTTCTCAATAGCGGACAAATTTCAAAGTCCGTAATAGAGACGTTTCGCTAACCATAAAGTATTAGGGAAAACTGATCGTTCGAAGTGCATCACTATCGATTGCACGATGTTATCGTCGAAAAAAAATAATCAATCAATGAACAATCGAAGTATCATTGTTCTAAAAAAACCGTTATATTCTCAAAACTTTTTAATCCATTTTATTGTTTATGCGTAACGTATTTTAATATTTCGTGTCTGAAAAAATTTAACGTCCAATATAAATATTGAAGAAAACTGATCTGCTTGTTCAGTAATACGTGAATAGTTGTGTCAAGAGAGATAGGATAGTGAGGAATGTTAAAAAAATATTTTAGAAAGAGGGAAGATATTGCAGAAGCAACAGATATACCATGAATTGTGCTAAGTACTGTTATTTTTGCTAGCTCGAAATGCTAAAAAAATCTGTCCTCAAACGCTTTTCTAAAATAAAGTGTCTTGGTGAAAGGCATGAATCATGGTCTGTAACCCAGTCTACCATTTAAAAAGAACTGTTCAGAAAATCATCAAACATGAGCATTTACTCGATTGCTTGACCGCCCAATCGATATCTTTAAGAGGCGTCGATTATTCGAATCCCTCTCCAAGTTTTGTATGAACGTAAAATTGATTTTTTTTTTAAATATTGTGTTAAACTCGTGAATGTGGTGACTTACTACACAAAAAATACGGCCACGGAAGTTTTTAGATTACGCATATTGCATTTGTCAAAAACTATCCAACTATTCAATATTATATTGATAAGTCCCTCAGTTCATAAATTTGAAACAGATTCTCGCAGTAAATTGTATCTTTGTTCTCAGAGTTGAAATAAAATAAAGACTATGGAATCTTGAGCACGACATGATGACGCGCGTATTGAGCTCTTTGCCGAAGACGCGTCGGTACTCGTACAGCTAAGACGTTTTCAAATTATGTTTCGGAACTGAAACGATATTCATCTAAAATGTGTGACGTAAACTATAGCTGATAATCGACTGAGCTGGGTATCGAATCTACACTCTCCTGCTCTGTCTGTTACGAGTATTGTGTGTCATTGCTGTCAATTTTAATTCTTATCCTCTTTTCTCTCTCTTCTCTCTGTTCCTTTGTCTGTAGCATCGGTTTGTCTTCGCCGCAGAGCAGGGTATCGAATTCCTCCCACTAACCAAAGCTCTCTGCGGTTCACAGGTGTCCGACTGAACATCAGCAAAGAAACTATAAATTAATGAACTGTGGTGAGAAGTACTTAGGAGAAAATTTGGAGTGATACATTTCCATAACTCATTTCAGAATAAAAGTTGGAAGTTTTTCTCCTCAGTGGCAAATCGTTATCAGATGACGACGACTTTCACGTCATTATCATTTCTTTATGTACCATTTCTCGTCAAAAATTGTTTGAAATATTAAAATTTGATCAGTTATTATTAAAATAGTGAAACTTCGTGTTCATACATTAAAGAAAGATATACATTTAATGTGCAAAAAATAAATTAACAATGGGACGTCAATTTCAAAGCATAACGTTTATCTTTCACTAAGAATATCACCAGGGATTATTAACTTGTTTGCATTATATAATTGCCTGTCTCATATTAAGAGTATTCGCTTTCATGTTTTTAAATGTTATTTTATCCGCATCAATGTACTGGCGAAAGGAGTCATTCCAAGGCTTATTACGATTTTTACAATTTTACCGTAACGCCCGAATTCTTTGGGTCCTATACATATCCCTCAATAAATCATTTTTTGCTCCTTGTTACATCCAACGCACTTCACTGGTTTATTTTTGTTAGCGTTTTCTTCAAGAGTCTGACCCCATTGCCCCCAATGGCCGCAAAATAAGACTTTGTTAACATTCTCGCACCATGTGACCCTACGATGCTAATTCTAACATCTGATGGAATATAAACCACTACCATCACTCTTGAAGTGGTTTCAGAAGAGTCCCCGAAACGGCAAACAGTAACATTGTATAAGATTTCATCAAGTTCGCAATTACCGAACAAAAAATTATTTTGTTCAAATTTTTTTATTTTGTTTATTCGGTGCTCTTAAGTTAATTGGAACGTCGTTTTAGAAACTTCCAGAATACCTGAAATACTTTAAAACATTTCCTCTTCAGTGTCTCGTTGTCTTCGTGAGAATTTCCATAAAACATTTCCGAGAAAAGTTAATTGTCTGAAAATCGTGAAGAAAAGAAACAATATTTCAATGGAACATCTGTGCATTTATCCTTCGTGTAAAATGATTATTGCAGTGTGCTTCAACTAAAATATTAGGGAGAAGAATCGCACAAGACCTTCGCCCTTTGATCTCAAATAATAAATAAAAGTTTGTTTTTTTAAATTTCAATTTCTTCAAAAAGTATCGACATGATTTTTTTTCTCCATTTTTAACGGATCTTAAAAAAAACCTTTCATTTGTATCTTCAAACACTCAGGAACATAATGGTCCACATAATTAAAAACCTTGGAGTAACATAATTCCACCTTGACATCCTGCCCTTTTGGAGTAATAAATACCCTTGATTTCTTCAAGATTTACGAGTATCGTTCTTGCCAAAAACTGATAGTTACAAAAACCTTTTCACCTACATTCATTTACTCCTTCATCAGTCAATTAAGAAAACAATGCAAATACGTAAAATACATCGAAGCGTCTAGATTTAACTCTCCGCGTGGGTGACAATGGCTTCCTCTGATGTTACAGCGAATGACGCTGTGGTTTTTGAGTGTCATTGATGGTCATCCCAGCTAACGACTCAGATTCTAGCTCAGTAGGCGAAGCCCCACTTGCAAAGAAACAACAGAAAGAAGGGAGATATAACTCTCAATTTCTCTTTCATTGAGATGCTATGTGGATGAAAATTTCAGGAAGATTTCAGCCAGTCGCCTCGAAACAATTTTCGAAAAACAGCTTTTAGGGTGGTGGAAACTTTATAAAAATTGTTTTCTTGTGGTTGGCAAGTTATTAGTACAGAAGAAATTTATTTATCCGCACCAACTGGATATACAAGGATCCGGATGGTCGAAGATCAGGATAATATGGGAAATAAACAATGTAACAAGGTACTTATTTGTTTATTTATTTGTAACAAAATATTGCCTCGTCCCTGTCAAAGTAAATGCAAGGCTCGGATATTATTAGTGTTCATTATACTCCTCCTTTTATTTCCTTAGTGCTTTAATGAACGGACAGTGAAAACATATATATTCTATAATCTCCAAAATGTTAATGAAAAATCGGTTTATTCTTGTAATCTTTATTTTATCACTCACACCGATATTTGTTTTGCCTCTCTGCGATAGTGATTCTTTTCTGCATTTCTTAATTACTTATAGTTCCAATCTGCGAAGCGTAATCAAGAAAAATCTCAAATACTTCTTCCGTTTCTATCCAAGATTTTTTTCTTCTTCCAATGCGTCTGTATAACATGCATTTACGACAGTAACACAAAATACTGTCGAAAGAACACTTGCCACGTATTGTACATGAAAACTAAGCAACAAAACTTACCGAAAAGGTGAAATTTAAAGAAAGTGGTGAGTTATAAAACAACAAAGATATGCGACGCAGTTGGCCAACGGGTTCACCTTCTCCCAGTCAGCACAATGAATCACTATGAACAAGTCCGTAGCAGACATTTTTGTGGGATGGGGGACAGACCAAACGACGAAAATTTATTGATGTTATCATTAAAGGTATTTGTTCTTCTTTTTATATTAATTCAATTACCTAATGTTAATTTCTTGTTTGATTCGTTTACGTCCGTCTTATTAATATTTTATTCTGACATATTACTTCCATACAAAATTACAATCGAGCACACAAAATTAAGCTTTCAATTGCCAATTTTAGTATGTAATCTAAATAATTGCATTTTGAATAGATGTATAACGTAAAATACTTTTTTTTAAATATAGGTTCCATACAAACTACCGCTTTAAAACTTTTTCATGTTGTTGAGTACGATTTTAAACAAAAATCTAGATATTTTGATAAATTTGCTTCAGAAAAATCGCGTATGCTGTTATGCGAGGGCTATTTAAAAAAAGAATTTTTGTAGTACAAAGTAAAGTGTTAGCTTTTACTTCATTCTTAAACTAACATTAATTGAACTCGAAATAAAACGAAAAAATTTTCAATTCTGATAGTTAAAAAATACTAAATTACATTTAATATTAACTCTATAAACAATTATAGTAATCCATTTCCCTATAAAAGGGGTACCTCCAAAGGAATAAAATATTGCGTTTCGTAGTTATGAGTGTAATGGTTACATTACAATGCAAAGCGGTCTATTAACATTTTTAAGCGGTCTATTAGCACTTTTTAAATNTATAACAATTTCAAAAACTATTTTCTTGCATGATTGTGTTGTCTTATGGCTCATATTAATTTAGTTTTATGTGTACTCAACTTTGGCACGGATGTGTACATAAATTCTGTAGCCCCATCCTGGCCCGGGTTTTCTCCGTTTTTCCTTCGGGTAGAGGCAGATTTCTTATACAGGTTCTCTAGGCTTTGTCTAGGGGCGTGTTTATTGTAACAATAAATCGTGAATTTAGTGTTTTTTCAACTCTTATGATTTTTAAACACTATACTCAGAATAATCTATAGTTCGATAATAACTTGTACATGTAAATTTACAAACATATTTGCGTTAAATTACAAACATATTGAAATTATATATGTATTATAACTCGCAGCTAACTTTTCATCTTATCTAGGAACTTTTGCTGAAATTTTTGAATCCGCCTCTGCCTTAGGGCCCTTGATCGGAATTGATGGGATGGTCCCTTGCTCGCTTCCGGAGAGTATATTAGTTTAACGTCCACCACGTGGTCATAAGCAGTTTGTACTGTTTTTTGACAATAACTTTATTATTACACTAAAATTTATTATAACACAAAATGAGTTACGCAGAAGCCTTTGAATAGTAATTAATCATATCCTCACATAAATAGGATCTAATTCTCTCGTGGCTATATTTTCAATCCAGCGTTATATTCTCAAGTGAAAGTAATTGAAAAGAGAGGATGGAAGGGAAATTTTCTGTGACGTACATTAAGCATTTAATAACATTCATCTTCCTTCTTAAATATGCATTAATATACGATCAAGCGATTGAAGGATTATTGGTCGAATATCATATCAAAGTTATAAATTCCGATATGGATTGAAAGTGTAATGCATGATCCTACTTCTAATCTTCGTTCAATAAGTTTCTATCCATTTAAAACTTCTCTTATGGCTCACTTTTAATAGTACATCGATTATATTACATATTAATGTGTTAAGTTTCGATTAGTAGATCTAAAGAAAAATGAGGTCAGAAAAGAAACCTTTCTTTCGCAGCAAAAGTATATTACCCTAGTGAAGGAAGATTTTCGGGCGAGACCAAGACTCATCATTTCAGCCTCCTCATTAACATATTTCTATGAAAGAGAGTTGAAGCTTTCTATCCAAGCGATTCATTTTCGAAGTTTGTCTATGAGTTAGAGAAATAGTTACCGGTGAACTCGATTGCATAGTTCTTCCGACAGATAATTATATCACTTAAACGTCTAAAACGCTAATATTGATTTAAACTTTGAAAACAATTCACCGATAATTTAAGAATTATATAGATAATTTCATAAATAAAATGGAATACGTAAGAGAAAAGAAATAATTTGTGAAAATAAATTATTTGCCAAAAATTTTAAATAGACAATTTTTTTACTGTTGTCTAAACCTAAATTATTTTTAAAATTTGTCAGGGGTCGCTCAGCACTCTGGAGAGTTTTAGTTTTTCTTATAGTATTGTTCACGATTTTGGTTTACTAATGTCAACTACGACCGGAGCATACAATGCTAATGGCAGGCCACGCGGCCCTGGAGTTCACCATATTTCTTTATTAATAATTTTTTGTTAAGTTTTTTATATTTACTTATTACTATTGTTCATAAGACGAATACGTAAGTTAATTTTTATATCATGAAAGGGATATAAAATACGATTATAAAATACACAAGTGTGTTTAATTAGTCATCATTTATTGGAACCATTTTCTTTCATACGAGATTTAACGTCGGTCCTTATCCACAGTTCATGTCCCGATAGTATCATGTGGGGTATTTTCCCGCACGTTCCGAGAGCATCGTGCATTTACGTCCAGACTGATTCCTAAAACCACTAAACTTACTGTAAAGTTAGTACCTAGAGGTGTAAACAGCTCGAAGCGTGGTACTCACCACGAGGCCATGAAATCATGAAAATCTGCTTTTATTGAACCCCGAGGGTACCCTAAGGAAAGGAATGTAAAGAGATTTGTTCTTCAGGGAGGCCAGACATTTCGCCATAAATGTATGGGTTTTGTAATTTTAGTATTGTTTTTCCTCAAAATATTTTATATTTTTTTAATGACGTAGCGAAAATTGACCTAGTGGTAAGTGAATAATATTTTATGCAGAGAAAGTACTTTCATTTCAATTTACGATTGAGGACAGAATTAGGAGAACGACTCCAAAACTGTGTTTTAAACTCTCGCCGTGGAAAGTGTTTACAAAAGCTTCTTCACAGATAGTACGAACTTATTACATTGCAATAATAAATAATTATTACGCGAGATAGGAGGCAAAAATATTATTACATGATTAAAGAGAAAGGAACAACTGAAAATAACGTTCATGCGAGTAAGAATAACTATTGAATGAAAAGCCTCGAACGCCCGCTTACGAAAGCAATTTTGTATCACTGCGAAGAAAAAAAAACGATTCCCTTAAAACTTCGAATCCCTGGAAAAAGGGCTGTGATCTTCGTCAACGTCCTCAATTAATTACAAGGGGATCAAAGAACCAGAGCTTCCCCTCTCACTGCCTGTTAAGAACTGGTAAGGAGCAGTTTGATTTTGAATGACAAAAAAATCATTTGAATAACATTTTCATTCTTTTTACTGGCAATAAAGAAATAAGTAAATTTTATTGTATAAAATAACAGTTACAAACTGCGTATGACTCCGTGGAGAACAGTAATTTAATTCACTCCCCTGAAGCATGCAAGGGATCATCAATTCCAATGAAGAGCCACAGTTCTTAGATAAGAATAAAAAGTTAGCTACGTGTTATAAAATCAAAAGAATAACAACAAATTTGTATTTATAAAAGATAAAAAAGACATTATTACATTATAACAATATTATTATTGAAAAATAGATTTATATGGAATACATCGTTTATAAATCATAACTATTTAAAAAATCTAAATTTGAGGATAATGATTAATGAGGTGCAAGAGACCTCCACTCCTATACAAAAGCCTAGAGAGACTAAATAAATTCCGCCTCTACCCGAAGGAAAACCGGAGAAAAACCCGGGTCAATATAGGAAAAACCACTGGCCAGGATCATTCGTAATACTCTTATTAAACCACGTAGAAGTTTAACCAATAATAATAAATAATAAATTTATTGTCAAAAAACAGTACAAACTGCGTATGACCACGTGGAGGACAATAAACTAATTTACTCTCCGGAAGCAAGCAAGGGACCATCCCATCAATTCCGATCAAGGGCCCTAAGGCAGAGGCGGATTCAAAAAATATAGCATAAGTTCCTAGATAAGATAAAATAAAATAAAAAATAGCGCAACGTTTTGCAGTCATGTCGTTGTTAACAGAAAATCTCGAGAAAGTTGATCACTCACGATTTTTGATTTTCTGAACTACAAATAGAAGCAGCCGTAGTGCTAGCAGCGCAGTAGCTCGTTTCTTCTGTTGGCGGCGCGCGGTGCAGAACAGGTGCAGAACAGAAGAAACACGCCGAGCGGCGAGTCGCGTGTTTCTGGAATCGTTCATCGCCCCAAGCGAACGAGGAGTCAATGAGGTAGGCCACTGAACCGGATCTCCTTCCGAATCGTTTGCTACGCTCGCACGTACTCTTCAATTTTCCTCTCACACCAGGAGATCGAAGAGGATGATGAAAAAGAAACTCGTCGATATGGCTAATTGAATTGAGTTCCTTTGTAACATTAAAATTGGCATATGAGCTTATGATGAGTTTCTATCACATTATATATATATATATATTGGTCGTAAGTCTTGAATTATTTATTTAATTTCAACTCAAGATAACTCTGAGACATGTTCGATGACTTATATGTTAGGTGCGTTGGGATAAATGTTTGATGTAGCATTACTGAAAACGAAAGATTTATAAGTCTCATTATTAGACTTTTGTATTTTTTTTTTTTTGAAATTTTAATTTATTTGTTAAACGAATACTTGAGAAGTTCTCATTCGTTTCACGATATTACAAATTAGCGAGTCCCGTACACAGGACGCATTTTGCATCTTTCTTTAATTTGCTTCGTTCTCATCTAGTTAATGTAAATTGTGAGTACGTAAGAGGAGCATATTTTTAGATTTGCTGTATATTGAATATTTCATAGATAAAAATGTTAAACCATAAAATTTTAACGACTTTAGTAATGTCTCTTAATTTGATACTTATAATTGTAGTACAAATTTTCGTTAATGTTGTCAGATGTTGCCTTGGCAACAAGTTCACAAATAACATTATCTCACTCGCTTTCTTACCATCCTCAATGGGACTGCAGTTTTTAAAATCCAATGTTCTGCGACAATTGCAAACTCTGAACTAAAGATGGTAAAGCCAAAGAAAGCATATTTTGTAAAATGGTACAAAAAATATCCATTGGTTTCGTATTACTGTCAATAGAATCCATTCTAAAAATGCAAATGTTATCTGCTCGAATATCGTCTTTATAACGAAGAATAACATTCTCCATCTTTTACGGCATCATCAGTTCTTATGACTCTTCTTTTTGAGAATAGTTGGGAGATATCATGATGTAATAAGACTGGCGACAAATAAACCTTTCAGCGAGACCATAACTTAGAATGTTATTTACTAAGATTATAACGAGAGTCTCAAAACCTTAGAGGCAAATCCTAACAGCCATAATTCTTTTCGAACACAATCCCAAATCTGTCTTCAAAGTACTTCAATTTTGAATGGATTCGCTACAATTTGTTATTGACTGGTGGTAAATTTATTATTTATGAACAAAATACTACACCCACTACAGACTACCACTAAACTACCTTCCATCACAGATATGAATGTGTGTCCTCATGTTATGGCTTTGATCACTTAACGAGTTCCTGATTAACGCAGTATCAGCGGGCCGGGCGCTGGCGAAGCACATGACTATAATTATGAATCTCTCAATGTTATCTATTCTTATATATTTTTAAAAAAATTCATTGAAACAGTTAATCATCAATTTTGGTGTATTGAAAATTACCAATCATTAATTATATAGTTTAAATTTATATAATGTATTTGAAAAATGGTCTCGTTTGATTTGAGATTTCTAGTTTTATGGCAGATTGCGTTGATTCACTTTTAAAATATTTTTTAAATCGCCTTTATACAAAAAGTACCTGTTCAACTTGAAGATGGTTTTATTTAAACAATAGTCCGATAAGATCTAAATTTTATCAGACGAGCTCGTAGATAATTGCATCATTTAAAAATGCAGGAAATTTTAAAAACTCGCCAAGTGTCTCTAACTCCTTTGACATGCACCATATATCCCGCGGAGTAAAAGAGGTCCACAAAGACCTGTCCCCGGTCAATATTAGCAGCTGCTTTCCCCTGCACAGAGTCTCCGGGTGAATGGCCTGATGCTCCCGTTGGAGGAACGAAGCTTTGCGTTCCACACAACCTCGGCCTCTACATCTCTGCAGACTCCACCCTTTCAACTGCCCTCGTCCCCCTCCCTTCACGCTTTTTCATCCGCGAAACCGGTTCGCAATATCCATACTTTTGACGATCCGCAATAGTCATATTTTTCGGTTTTCGTCCTGGCAATTGATAGGACACCTTAGCTTGCTTCGGAAAAGAAATTTGCGTACAGTTCTTCACATATTCACGCGATGTTACTGTCAATTAGTTATTTATTTATAAAATATTCTAGATCCTCTAACACAACCGAAGAAAAGATTGGTTTCTGCAATTGGTTTGTTCTATCTGCTTAATGAAAAACATAAATAAAAATTTACCGGTCTAACATTTCTTTGAATTTTATCATCAGTGCATATTAGGATTATAAAAAGAGGTTGAACAGAATAAACTCCCCAAAAAGTTATCGTTCTCTTACGACTTCAAAGTTTTACATTGAATTGTCATATTTAAGAAGAAACGTATGAACAAAAATTACAAATTCTTCGTTCATTGATAGAATTAATAAAAAGGCACAAGAGTACGAAAAGAAACGATCAAACTAAAGAACATTACCAAAGCAGTTAAAAACTGAGTGCGATCACGTGGAGTACAATACGGAATTTTACTCTCCGGAAGCGAGTCAGAGACCGTCCCATCAATTCCAATAAAGGAGCCCAAAGGAATACCAGAGAACTCCAGGGAATAATGTAATTAACCGTAAGTAATTACTACGAAAAGAAAATCAGTTAATAAATTACTGGACAACTACTTAACTAACAGTGTTCTAATTAATTAATTGAAACTGAAGTTGTTTCAACGAAATGGAAAGTGAAATTTCCAGAATTGACGACACACGCGTCTTGAGGGACGTACAGTCGTAAAAAGGTTTTGTACGTGGAACGTCGTCGTAAACTATTTAACAGCGCGCGAAAGTACAATTGCTTTGTTCCTTTGCACGGAACGAACTAAGAGACATTATCGAAAGAAATGTTTTACGTAACTATTCTGGTAATTAAAAAGGAAGTTTACCAGAGTCGTCCATTGCCAAATAGTAACGAAGACGTAAGACTGTAAATGAATTTCAGATGCAAACACAGATTAACTTAATTTTTTAAAAAATATTAATTGAGCCGTTCATAACTTTGGGTTATACGTCCGCACTATCGTTTCAGAGGTAAAACTATGATTTTAAGTTCGACACAGTTCGTTCTGCGTGATATATGAGAATTTTATCCGAATTAATATTTTTACGTTTCTTTTTCATTATTTATTTTCTTTTAGACGAGAGTTCGATCAACCGTTGGCCATCTCGAGGCCACAATGCCGCAGTATTGCGACGGTGGCAATGATTGAAAATAATGTACTCATTACCAGTAGTAACAAATTACCGGCAGAAAAAAAATTGTCCGAAATGTTCAGACAGAAATCTCTTAAATGATTTGTATTGAATGTATTAAATTTAAATGGAGTGAATGGGATTGGATGCTTAACACCAGATGTATTCAATGAAAATTCAATTCTGTAGAGATTACGTTATAATATTTTTATCTCAAATAGATTTTGGTTCACTCTTCCCTTACTTTGCAAATTGAATCGACACGGTGACGAAATGTGAAAGTGTGGAGAGAGAAATTTTATTCCTTTATATTTATTTATTCTCATTTACCTCAGCAGATTAATTTTTAGGTTCCGAAGCACGCATGGGTCATTAATTTGGTGCATGGGGCTAGAGTATTAAATATATTACGATTTAAAAAAAAAAAATTTCAAGATCATTTATAAGGATATTTATTCAAGCTAAAAATGGAGGTTTAAAAACTAAATCTCATTTTGTTGAAGTTTTTAAATTATTTTTCTCTCCGTTTTTTAAAATGGCTGCAAAGTAATTAAACATTTGACCAATAATGACGTAAATCATAATTGAAACACACACGAAGTTATTTGAAAATTCGAAAACGTCTTTGTGCATCATCGTATAAACATGAGTTTTTCGACTGATTTCACTTAAATTAATCTTGAAACAAGTTTTTTTTACATGATGGTGACAGATACCACTCGGAACTGGTTATTACTTACATCTTTCTCATAATGTATCATAATTAAGCTATTTGAATGCTTTCGTATCCTTCCCCTATAGAAAAGGCATAAGAGAAACTTCGAACACTTGCGAAGTCACCTTATCGTAAAATGATTACATTCTTGCGAGTGCCACTTCTTGTGCAAATGTTTCACTTTCTTCGGCATTCACTCTTCATTTAAAGAGATTCTTAGATACATCAAATTTTAATTGAATCAACATTTAAAAATTTTAAAAAAAATCTGAAACTCTCTTGGTAGAGTTGAGTAAATGATCTTTGACGTCCCATCCCTGGTTCTCCTTGCTAGAGTTTTCCTTGATGATGGACGGTACCTTACATTCCTCGAAGTGATGATACACAAGTTTTAATTGTTGTTTTTTGTTTGCTTGGGATAATACATACTTAATGAAAACGAAAGTCTTCATGGAGGTTACGGACGTAAGAAGTGAAATTTATCAATTTAACATGTGCAGCAGAATCTGGAAACAGGACTGCTTTCATAATGAATTAAGAATCCACTTTCACGTGTTATTACTATTGGGAAGTTGAATGATTCATCGTATAACACAGGAAAAGGTGAAGACTCACTTAAGACATGTGACAGAGAGAGACTTATGTAGTAATAATACGAACGAGAGATACTTTCCTTTCTGTAAAAAAAACAACAACAACTTATATTGTATTTACTCACATAATTACCACCCTAACTACGAGTGCCAAAAATCGATGGGTGAAAATAATGCGGAAATTTTTAAAATATTCATATTAATGCTGATGTAACAATATTGAATAATTATTTTCTTAACATATAAACGCATATAAAATCAATCTGAAATTTTTGAAATACACTATTCGACATAGTGCCATAGTCATGCATGTAGTACGACTCGGGATATATAGAACACATTGGAAAAAAAAACAAAAAAAAACGATTTATGCACTAATATCACTCTACCCAGTTCGTGAGATGTGATCGACCATTTAGAGACGTTATTACTAAAGAAATAATCTTGGCGCACATATGTTATTACTTATACAAAAATATACCGTATTTCTCGAAATCGAAGACTGTATTTTGTGAAACCCAATCGAAAATATTCCACGTGATGACGTAGTTGCGATGTAGTCGAGCTCTACTCCGTTCGCGACCCTTGTGTGGTGGTGGATGCGAGAGAGGAGCGGCAAACTGAAAGGGGGAAATATGATATCAAAAAACCCGGGGGAAAAGATGATTGGACATATTACACAGTAATAGACAGAAGAGCTACTCGTATAACAAGATGAAACGAAAAGGAAAGCTCGTTGGATTTATAAAACTTGTTTTGAGAATTTTTTAAGTCGATAAAGTTGTTCAGCCAATTTGAAATCCTAATTTTATTCGAATTGAAAAAAAAAAGAATCAATTATTTTTATTGTTTAACTTCAAATGAACTCAGATAATATCCTAGTACTTCTGTTTCCGAGTTAAGTATTACTTGACCTAATATTTGTCGTCCATTTTGTGATTAAAAACTGAATCCTCTTTCTTTTAAAATTTATCTAGCTTTGTAAGAGCATTGCACAAAATAAGAAGGAACAGAAATATTGATGAACATAATTGATTTATGAAGTAAAATCTAACTTCCAAAAAGAATTATTCTATTTATAAAATTTTAGATTTTTACATTTAATGAATAAATTGTAACATTTATTGAATCACTCCCAGTATACGGAAGCGAAATGTCAGGCTTAATTAACTTTTATATTATTCTTTAAACAAGGTTCGATATTGATATCTTAAGTAGTTATAAATTCACTTGACTTTATTCCATACACATTTTTGTTTATAATTTAGAATGTACTGAAAGTCACTTAGTAATGAAGACGTATTTTTTAAAATCAATACAAAGAAGAATACAAGTATTGATCAAGCTAATGAGTACTCTTTCCCGCCCAATTAAAGAGCACACAGTAGCAAGATCCATCACACAAAAACTGGAACTAGATCTTCATTCTACCCTTTCTGACGTAATGCGGACACGTAGTTTTATTACCGTGTTTAGCAGTGAGTCTGTGCAGGAACGTGCAACGACCGAGTATCCCATCCGCTGCCACTTCACTTCATTGCGTCTCTGAAGGCCATGGACACGACAAGTGAAGTGCTATGCACGGCTCGTGCGTTTGGTTTAAAATCGTGAATTATCATATAGCACATAGCGAAGTATTTATTTTAATAGTACCTGATTTTATCTGAAGGGCTACAAATATTTTCCTTCTTATGGACCTTAAACAATTTGTTTGAATCATTTTTTTTTTTCATTTTAATACGGAAAATTATTTTTACAAATTTCGTCTCCTAGAAATCAAATTTCTATTTATGTATTAAAAATAAGAAATGAGAATTTTTGGATTACCTCTCCAATATAGGATTTTTATTAATACAATAAAAGGAAATTGAGTATTCAAAATAATTTTCTTTAAAAAAAGATGGATTGCATTAGAAGTATTTTTCTGACAAAGTTCGGTTTCTTGAACTTAATATAAACCTTAGACATAATTAAATTTAGTTTCATTAGAATCTTCCATTTTAAAACAATGAAACGAATTGTTAAAGGTTAAAACGACTTTTGTTATTGATATATTATTTTAAACATTTTAGTTTTTATTACCAGTGTTCATTACATTGGTAAACTTTACCGTGCTTCTTTTTACTTATTACAATTGTTCCGAAATTAACAGCTTCTGGGTTACAGCTATATTTCTTTTAATGGATCACTTAACACAGTATCGATCAATTTATAAAACACCTGTAAGTAAATTAATTTCGTATCCACTTACGACATTTGATTAGTGAGTTTTTTACATCTTATGACCGAAACCCCGTCTTTTGGCGCACTCTGACATGGATGTCTATGGTTTCTCACACGAATACGTAACGTTTCTGAACTAATCGTGCACGAGAGACATGGGAAGAGCGTGACACAACAGTGAGCAGGTAACTATTGACAGAGATAAGGGATTGTGTATGTTTTTCTCTTGTCGTAACATGTATTTCGTAAGCGGCATGTATAGGGAGGCAAATGATTCTTTAATATAGTTAGTGTAGTTATTTCGTGTTGTGCCAGATACGTATCGGAAACATTATGATTTCTTGCTCCTTCGTTTTTGATTTATTATTATTATTATTTTCATGATTACGAATTTCAGCTTTGTCCTTTCGATTAAGTTTGGAAGTTTCAAAGAAAACTCATTATATATTTAAATCTATACTTCGCTGTTCACGTAGATTCCTTGAAATCCTGTTTGTTTCTTTTACACGTAATGAATCTACAATAGAACCAATTATTATTTCAAGGCACGCTTATTATTGTTTCCACTCATTCATTCTGGTAATAGATTGTCATCTGTACTCAATACTGGCACTGTTTAGTATATCATGCCTGTTGCCCCACCCGGTCTGAACTTTTTCCGGTTTCTCTTTGGGCATTGGAATTTACGGGATGGTCCCTTGCTTGCTTCCGGAATGAAAATTAAGTTGGTTTCACGTAGTTTGATCCTAATTTCCTCGCGAGTCTTATTATTATTATTATTTTAAACAAGTAGACTAAAACCTCGAAAGCGAGGCATGTTACTCCACGTCGGGGGGAGTCCGTAGCTGGTGGCAGCGATTCGGTTATAATCGCAGAAGCCACTAAGTAGATGACGATTGGCGACGAGAAGGCGCCAAATGGCGCAGAAGAATAAGAAGAAATGGATGGTTGGTGGAGCGGGAGCCATCACTGCCTTACAGCTTTCTCTCTTTCTGTGCTCCACTGCTCCGAATGCGTCACGACGGAGGAGATGTCTTGTCTCTGCCCCACTGCCCCACTTCCTCTTTATCTCTCTTTCTGTCTCTATCTCTTTCTTCCTCATCACCTTCGCATCTCCTCTTGTCTCTCTCTCTCTCTCCCCCTCCGTTCCGTTGCATCACCGCATTACGGCAGCGAAGGTTGGAAGCGGAAGTGAGCTTCCGGACGACGACGTTTGCTGCAACAGACAAGTGGTTGACCCCGACGCGAGACGACTACTTTGCGCTCGTCACCAATGCAAATCGGGTTCCTCACACTTCCACGAGGAGCGCTTATGTTTTGACAATGGGAACACACTTCACCATCGATATCCTGACGAATGGGCACATTTACACAGCGACAGTAGGACACCGGAAGGGTTGAGGCATCCTGCTCATGTGTATGGGTGGGGCGCAGATGTTCGTAAATCTTGAAAATGAAGCGACAACGCTGTCCTCTATAAATTAAAACGCTTTAAAGTTAATGAAAAATAGGAAACACATAAAAATCACTCGCAAATGGGACGGAACTGTTTCGACGTCCAGCCTTCCTTAGCCACTTAGATAATTTTGTACCTGGCTGAGGAAGGCTGGACGCCGAAATTGTTTAGTGTTTTTCTTTTTATTTCTTAAGATAACCCGAAATTTCTGCCAAGACTGACAATAGAGCAACATTACAAATTAAAAATTAAGAATATATACAAATCTACCAATAATTATCGTGTTTTTGATGTGATGAACTTGAAAATAGAAGAAGAAATTAACTTGTATCTGTCTTAACTTCGATCAGATTCTTTTTCACAGAGGACAATTAAATAAAGTAAATAATTATTAGCAAAAATGCTATTAAAAAGTACTTATCACGTGAATTCAATAAGCTAATTCTCTCTCAAGAGCATGCAAGAGACTATTCCATCTATTCCGAAGGAAAACTAGAGGAAAACCTCAGGATGGGTAACTAATGTACTGAACCTTTTTATCCTAAAATTCCTACAATGTAGACATAGGTAGCTCGATTGTTGCAACAAATATTGAGACAAGTGATCGTAAAGCAGAAAAAAGTCCTCGTGCAATTTTTGTTTGTTTGTATTTTGTGACAAAGCGATGTTACAAACTATTGCAAAATGGAGAGTTTCAAGTAATTTACGACATTCTTAATTCCTCTGACTTTGCGTCGTCCAGAGAGTTCGCGAGGACGCAACGCGGTGAAACTTCGTACATTGTCAAGGAAGAACAGGTGAAGTGATTCAGCTATTTTCTTTAACTTTCCTATTCACACATTGGAGACATTTCGTGGGTGCATGTCTCTTACCGTTGTTCAGTCTTATGTGATGCTTCTCACGACATAACCCCTTAACATTGCATCATTAATATCACGCAATTCCTTTTAACGAAATTTCATGTTGAGGAACACAATCATGAATTTAGTACTATATGCAATGTGAATGAGATATGGACAACTTCTTTTCATCATAGAGCCTCACCATAGATCATTCTATGAGAACGGTCTCAGTTTAACATCATACAATAACACCATCGTCTAATATCATACAATTGCGACAATAAAGGCAAAAACTTACAGCTTCAAGTAGCGTAACTTCAAGTTACTTATTGGCAACTTCAAGTGGTCTAGCAGAGACCCAAGAACAAGACCATACCGGCAAGATTTCGAGAAAAAGCAAGACTCTTGTCAAAATTACATGGATTATCTTTAACATCATTTTAACGGCAACAATAACTTTACGTGATATATACTCATTTTCGACATACAGTACAGTTTAATTTTCTTTAATAAGAGAAACATGAAAACATTATTTATATTGTTATAAATTTGAATCAACACTTTCGAGGGATACTTTATTTATAGTAATAATATAAATAAATGTTATTTTTTGTTGGTATTAAAATTTTTGTACAATAAATTGATCCGTATACCTAAATTTATATACCAAAAGATGAATGTGGACGTAAAAAGGAATTTGAAAGGGATTTTATTTATATATTTCATTATCATTATTAAATATGAAAGAATCGTGCACACAGAAAATGAGAACTGGATCCAATCGTACAAGTTCGATATCAAGGTCAGCAAGACTCACAAGACTCGATTTACAAGACCCAAGACCAAGATTAAAATTCCTAGAACAAGAAGAAGTTAGTATATAAGGACAAGGTTTTTACCAAGATAGATTGTACAAGGTTTTGCAGTTCACTAGTCGTTGGTGAATGGTGGTTGTTATCACTGTGTTCAGCGAGCATTTTGTTGCATTAGTGATACTCGTCGGCGCACAGAGACGCTACTGTCGCAAGCAGCAAGTCGAGCATAGGGAATCAGCTTGTTAAGTTAGGACTGTATGATATTTGATTGTTTAACATTTAAACATAGCATACATTCATGAAACTCTACGAATCCACAATGTACAGAGTTTAATTTCTAACTGGTAGTATGTTGATAAAAGAAAGATAAGACTGATATCAAGATAAGATTCTATGAATAATTATAACGTATTAATATTAATCTACTTCCTTTTCTTGCGATGTGAAAACACTGGACATTCTACTGAGTCAATTTCAATGGAGCACAGTTGTAACAAATCCTGGAGGTTGATATCACTTAGTCGATTTATTTGTTTTCATAGAGGAAAATGTTCATTCACGCATGCAAACATTGAAGGAATCCTTCCAGCGAACTCATTAAACTGATCGTGTCCAAGTTTTTCATCGAATCCGTCCGAAAAGAACAGCCGAAATCAGAAATTGTAAAAAAACCGACTAATTATTTCCATATGAATCAATGTCAATCCAATTATTCCGTTCTAGATAATCCTAAATACTGTATATTTTAGTAATAATAAATAGTATGAAATACTTAAAACAATAAGAAATTACTATAAAATATAATTTAGGTATTAATGGACACTTAACAATCTGTCTGTTATGGACCTTAGATGTCAAGATATTATCTGGGAGACATTTCCGATCTTAGTGGTTCGGTATTACGACCCCCTTCCGAGACAGTGGACCCATGTCGCACAAGGAAGCTGAATTGCCTCTTTAAGATTTGACTAGAATAAAGCAGAAGATTACCATGAAACAAGTTTGCGATTACTGTCTTCACAATCTTAGCAACGAAGTCGCGTAGTTCAGGCGCTAAAATTCGAGGTAACGAATGATCAATCAATCAATCAATCGAAAACCGAGGTATTAATGTATGCATCAGGTTTGGGGAAGGTATCACACACCCGCCGGACGAGTAACGCAAACCTCTGGCTTATGTTAGGTATTGGTCCATCGAAGAGGTCCATTTCACACCACTAGGATTTAATTACACAGAAACAGTCTGTGACACGTGAAGACGAGACATTGAACTTCAATGCCTAATGGCGGCGTCTATTAAAATAATAAATCTGGAATTGTTAAATTAATAGTTACAATTTACGAACAATGTTTTCGGAATAATCTATAATTTATTATATGTACTATTGAAATTATTTTTTTGTTCTAATAAATACAAATTTGTTGATATTCTGTAGATATTATAAAACGTAGCTAACTATTTTTATTCTCATCTTAGGAGTTTGCTGAAACGTCTGCCTTAGGGCCCT
Source organism: Laupala kohalensis (assembly GCA_002313205.1). NCBI lineage: Eukaryota > Metazoa > Arthropoda > Insecta > Orthoptera > Trigonidiidae > Laupala > Laupala kohalensis. The sequence goes on along the minus strand of NNCF01131073.1, from coordinate 1,008,408 downwards.
AAATCCGAATTGATGGGATGGTACCTTGTTTGCTTCCGGAGAGTAAATTAGTTCATAGTTCTCCACGTGGTCATACGCAGTTTGTAACTGCTTTTTTGACAATAAAATTCTTATTATTATTAACTTTGAAAAAAGTCTCATACATCTGAATTTGTAAATATTTTTTAAATCATCTGGAATATCAACAATTTGCATCGATGTGACTTGTTCTAAAAATGTTCAGCTATAATTGGGAAGTGGTTCAATGATTTCAAATGATTTGAAAGTGTCAAAGAATCGTCGGAGCATTTAAATTGGGGGAAGCACGCGAACAACAATTTCCTGGTGTCCATCAGTTCTTGAGTGTAACATATAGCATCATTTCTGTTCAGATAATGTTATCGAGTGTTGTACTTTCGTTCATTCCAAAATTGGCCATTTCTAATCAAATGAAAATTGTTAAAAAACAGTATGTTATTGCCATGATTATACAATTTTTTTCTTATTAAATGACTAATATCCAGACATAAAAACATGAACCGTTATTTTATTCGTTATTTTATAACATAACATTTTTCGGAGATTATTTTCGTCTGTGCATGACTCATCCGACTGTTAAATGAAGAATTAATTAATGCGTAATTATATGCGTGTTTTAGTCTCCGGTTGTACACAATTATTGGATCTAACACACTCGAACGTATCGTCACTATATGCGCCGCATTGCTATAGCTAATTTTTTATTTTAAAAAAATTCCTTAAAAAGGACTTATTTGAAACGTGCATGTCAAGTATTAGAAATACGGAGAAACACACTATTGCAAATTGATGTTTTACTTCAGGGAATATAGATTTCCAAAAAGCAGTTAACTCCCAGACAATGAGATCTTTTCCAGAAGGGTAGGAATACTAATTCAAAACTTAATAAATTTCCTCACTGAAAAACGAAAATCTGTTGCACATTCGATTACTGTTCCCGAAATGACGAATCGACTTCTTCAATTGACGATATCTTGCATCACGCGTTATATCCTACTTTAAATGATAAATACGGTTTCCTGGGCACAGTAATCATCAGTTCGCTACCCGCAATGCCTACAACAGCGCCATTTGCGGTTGCGGCGAGCGTAAGAACTAGCTCCGCGGCTTCCGTTGCCTTCGTTCGCGAACGCTTTCTCGTCAGATGTGTTCCTATCGCATTCTGGTGGTCTTGATGTGAACCTTTTGCACCAACTATCGTCTGATTGCCGAGTAAACTGGGCACGATTTTTTAAAACCCCATATTGTTCTACTTTGTTTTTCAAATAGCTTCAAATGCGATCAAATTTAATGTAATTTTAGTTTTTCCTAATATTTAACATTTCTAGTTAATATTTAACGTTTCTGTATTTGGTATTCATTCCCGTTTCTGGACAGTTCATTTCGACCTGTTATACTTACCCAAAAATGTTGAAACAAATTAATAAAATTTTGTTTAATATAGTTCATTAAAATCTTCGTACACATTACCCCAAGACATTTTCAAAGGTCGCGCTGTTTAGGAGATATATATCTTGAATATAGCTACTTTGTATACCGTGCATATATACAATGATGTGCTTTCATTAAAGTTTTACTTATAGTTAACTGTATTACGCAATGTTTGGTCGATTGTTTTCAACTTTTTTTGTCTGAATGTTTTGAATCTGTGTTTGTTCATAACAAGTTACGACTATCTTCCGACTGTTAAAATTTGAGTGGTTTATATTCCAGATTCATTGTGCAATCGCAAATAGTCATCATCGACAATATTTTGTTGAAAACAGTACGAATGTGATGAGAATTTTGATAACACTAGTCGAAACTTGGAAGTACATTCGTGCGGTTACACAGAAAAATCAGTTTACTAGCGTATGTTATTGATTTATTTATTTACTCTTTTGTTGTAGATGTGTCTCCGCGGAGGGCTATTGGTCGCCGCTGCGGCGTTAGTGGCGACCCTGGTGGACGCCTCTGCACTCGCCGGTCCAGAGTATCCACGATATAAGTTCCGAGTGCCCCCGCCTCCTCCGCACGCGCTGTACCTGCCCACCATCCACGGACACAAGTATGTGGAATGTAATGTACAGTGATCAACCTCTAATTGATCCTCGGTTTCGCTGTGTGATTATATTAGCATAGTACCAAGAACTGACGTACGAGATTTTCCAGACGACGTATGACTAGACGAACCAACAGATTAGATATGATCTTCAAAAGCAATGTTGAGAACACATGAAATAATAGGTATTATGAATATTTGAAAACATCTGAGGGGTACTAATTTACAAAATATATTGAAACAATTGTAATGAATGTAATATTCGCACGTGGCTACTAAAGGGACCAATCAAGGGTCGTTCTTTTAGTCACATGCCCATCTGGCGGTTGTCAGAGGAACAATGCCATAATAATCAAAGTCGAGAAAGGTCTTCGGCTCACCTTCCTAATTCTCCTTCCATGTCTTTACCCAGTAAAGTCAACCAAGTTGACTATTTTTGCGGGTGACGTCATCTTGCTATCAACTTGTTGAAGGATGTAAACATTAATTATAATAATTCGTCATAATCATTCAAAGTGAATAATCTTATAAGATAGATTCGAATATCGTGTAGCTGACTGTACGGTTTCATTGGATCAAAAAACAAACTTCAACACAACATGTTGAACACAACATGTTGAACACAACATGTTGAACACAACATGGCCGCTAAACATAAATCGTGGTTTCACCCCCCACCCTCGTCGTTGTCAGCCTAGAACAGGGATGTCAGCGGATTTGGGCGTGGCGTGTTCAGCTAGGGCAGACTTCATCCAGGGTTGACCAGAAGGGTATTTTGAGAGCGAGTGAACCTGCGATTTTTCTGCGAGATGAATGCAGGGGTAGTGCACTTTATTCACTGTGTGCGAAACATTTAATAACACACGAAGGAGAGTAGTATAAAGGGCATTTCCAATTGTTCCCCTAAAAAGGTGAAATTCATTTTTATTTATTATGATGTCGTTTCCTTGTTCGGATTTTGTATTGCTTTATACTGATTTTGTTTATAATTAAAAATAATATATTTTACTTTGCCTTGACATCCGTTGTCTTCAAATATATATCTTGCATTGCGTTTATTATCAAACTATTCAGTGATTAATTTTCTCTATTGTTGCCCTTTGTTACAGTTTTATTATTGAGTGTCTTATCCATCACGTTCAGAGGATCTAAATGTTGGGGTTATAGCAAGAAAGTGGTTAGCGATGCAAGTAATGTTGTAGACACAAGAAACGACGATAATCGTGTTGAGTATTGACTATTGAAACCGCAAATTGAGATTTAAGAAATTTCACGTCAAATTACTTATTTATTTTACGTCTTATGGCTAGATTCGGTCCATGTGGCCTGCTCTTCCACCTTATGGAATTGAGAAGGAGAGATGTTGGGTTGCCGGGAAACGTACGGTACCGAACCGACATTTACCTGGAACAGGTGAGGGGAAACATCAGCTGAGAACCTCACCCACTTCAATCGAGCAGGGTTTGAATCCACGCTCTACTGCTCCACGATACCACGATATCATGCAGGCGAAGAAACTGCCGCATATTTTAACCACTAGATTTTAACCGCTGTCGATACACGTAAACCTAAAATACCATTCTTTCATTGATTGTTAATGCATTTTATTCCTGAACAGATCTACTTCAGGATTCTTGACCACCTACTTGCATATATTGTAATAATATTGAGAGCTTGGTCACAAAATAAAAGATTCATTAACTATGCCAATGTTTCGGTTAGTTTATTAAACCATCGTCAGGGCTATAAAAGACATATCATTAGGGCTATAAAAGACATCCATTACCAGAAATAATTCAAAATTAAATATTATTTTCGGTCGTTCACATATTGAATCACTCACATCTAGAAAATGAGATCAAGACTGAGAACACAGGATATGGTGACATACAGGTATCTATGACTGAAGCAATGTTTTCTTTCTTTCTTTTTTTCCTGCAGCCACAAACTGTCTCCACGGCCCGCCCTGCGTGGACCTCCACAGCAATACCACGTGCCACACAACCACTTGCATCCTCACGTGCTGCCTTACTCGCTGCGTGGTGCTCCGGGCCCCGCNCGCGCCGCCGCCTCCAGCACCCCCACCGCCACCGCCGCCGCCCCCACCCAAGGGGGCGTTGCTCTCTCCCCATGGATTGGGGCTCAAGTTGAGCGTGGGATCGGCGGCTGCGCACGCGCCGGCACCATGGGACACCTTCAGAGCCCCCGTGCACAAAGAGAAGTTCAGTCCTTCGCCGCTGAGCGAGTATCAGGTGAGTCCCGCAAGGATCAGTTCGAGCGTCTATTAAATCAATTAAGTGACCTACTAATTACACTTCAACACACTTTTACACTATTCGCGTCGCTTTTTATGAATACTCTAGTTTTCTTTAAATTATTTAAAACATACCATTGATTTAAAATCGATATTACTTCTAACATATTCAGCCACGTTAAATGTGAAGTAACTAGAGCTCGATGGTATGTGGTCAAGTGCCGGTCATCTCTGCTTTATGCAACCACATAATACAATCAACGATAGACATAATAACAAAGATTTAATCTTAACGAAGTAAGATAAAATGGTTGTACTGATCATTGATGTTAGAAATAAAACGATACTTTAAGTAATTGACATTTTATAAACAACGTTGTCAATCTTATGAAATGTAAGCACACGTTCACTGATGACATAATACAACAATAAAATTAACAGTGGTTTTCACTATCTTTTTGTGGGTGATGTGAACCCGTTGAACTTTCGAATATAAGCTTATGTAAGTGTCGCTTTATTGTAGTATATTTCTTATGACATTCATTGAAGAGGTATAGCTTACATATTTAATCATATCAAAGAATCGAGGAGAACGACTCTACAACAACTATTATTATTATTATAGATACCAGAGATTTCATTTGAATAAAAAGTGAATCAAAACAGACAGAAGTTAGATATAGAAAGATAGACGTGAAAGTATAAGGAATTTAATTTAGCGTTGAATTATTTTAATTACCAATTTTTACTTGTCTGATTATTTTATAGGTAATAAAGGAATGTTTTTTCAAGTTTCTCGATAAAACACATACCTTTAATATTTATAATAGATACAACGGAATGATATATTCTGACGCAATGGGCACGTATTGCTAATGTAATGAGGAACTTCTGGCTTAAGTTAAAATTACGCAAATGATACTAATTTACTAAGAATACAAATAAATTAGAAGCTTGTAATAAACATTCAGGATTTTTTGGATAAAAATCTAGAAAGGCACTTGAAAAAGTCAAGATTTGTTGTGTTTAAATCACTAATTAATAAGTAAATGTGAAACACCTTGAGGCAAAGCAAATTACCTTCCAACAACAAAAGAAAGAAAAATGTAAATTCGCAGATAATGAGTTGACCACACTAGTCGACTTTCTGTCTCATAAATAAACATTTCATTCTAAAAATTAAGAGTAATTCGACAAGCGACTAATTGTTACACTTTCTACTCGCATTATTATATTGTTTCGTAGCAGTTCTTTGCACAAAGCGCGAGCGCAAAGTATACACTAGAGAGCACTTGCTCATTAGCGAGGTTTTATACGCGACAGGTACCGTCTTATAAATAACCTACTCAATGTCTTAAAAGTTGATTTATTTAACAATATTTGAACTACGAAGAGGGACACTTGAGATGTCGATAAAACACGAAAATATGGATGTGTATAAAAATAATGGTAAACTAAAAGGTGTCAAAAATACGCAGTGGCGGTGATAGCGTGCCCTCAGGGTCTGCGATTCGGGGGGGGGGGGGGTAGTCTGGGGGACTTGTGGTAAGAAAATTAAAAGAAAATAAATGATAAAAATTAACAAATACCACAAGTTTCTAGATTTAATATAAAATGAAAAAAAATGGTTGTAAATGTATTTCTTCAACATAAATTAATTAGATGCGAATTTTATAACCGACTTTATATTAAACATGATTTCATTTAAATGAAGTATACATTTAAACAATGTTGTTACTAATATTTTTGTCCATTGCAGCAAAAGCATCGGAAATATCAACGTAGGAATTCCAAGAATTTTTTCGTGTTTCTGTTACCGGCAAAGAAGGAAATGAGGGAATGTAAGAATAGAAGAATGAAATTACTGTGAAATAGATATATTATCAATTATAAAGGCATAAAAGTTTTTGGGTGAAATTATAAAAAGTATGTAAGTAGTAATACACATTATTTTTATACTGCCTGTCATCTAGTTTCATTTAAAGTATACTTGATAACTGGGTATAGTTATAAATGTCACGAGACTAAATTTTTTAAGAGGTTGCGGTGGGCGGNGGGGGGTGAAATGAAAAATTTTGTGGGGTGGGGGGTGCGAATCCATACCGCCGCCACTGGATGTATGGAAGGAGACAAGAACGTCACGCTGTCCAATGGGACTGTCCATTTTATGGGCACGAGCGAGGTGAATTTACAAAAAAAACAAAAAACTATAAGATTTAATACGCGAACGTTGGAAACACTACTTGAAGCTAAAGAAGAATCGATGAACTTTTTGATGAATACTGCACAAAACTAGCTAAGCAACGTCATATGACGCGTTGATCACATTGCCCCAACCGAAGGACACGCTTTCTTGCATTTTGATAAAAGTCGACATCGAAGCATTCACTGTATATTCCACTCAGCAAAAACATATCGGCCATTTTGATGCCGATAACTGAGACGAAAGCGAGATATCCGGTGTGGAAAAAGATTGTGGCGAAAACAGAGACATCCTAAAAACACTTTTAACATCCGAGAAATCCTGTTAGTAACATAATTGTCATGAATCTCGGTAATGACGATGTTGGGTACAGGGAAAAGAGTGAAAAATATATGAAAAAAATTGAGATAAATATTGCACTCTTTATGGGAAATATTCTGTTTACCTGTAAAACATATTTCTGTAATTGGTTGGTCAAGATGTCGCATTTCCGTGTTAATGCAGCATTTGCAATAGTGCATTTATACTTACCACGTATGATTGAGAATCAAGGATAGAATGCCGTAGGAATTAACAACACACAGTACGGTTATTAACCTAGGGAAGGAATACGCTAGGAGAATATAAGGATTTTATTCCACAATAACGAAGGTGTCGTCGTTACGAATATATTGTAGAAATGCTTCGTCTACGGCCAGATGATAATTGCGACGGAGCGGGACTCAAACCCGGGACATCCTACTGTAGCCGCAGGTGTGCTGCCACTGCACCACCCACCTTGATATCCTAAGTCAATTAAATTAGTTCTGCGTTAACGTTCGTGAGCTTTATTAAATAAAATGTACACCTCATTTTAAATTGTTACTCTCAGCTACACCTCAGATTGTGATAAAAAATTTAAAAATAGTACATCAAAATCTAAAAACAGTTTGTGCATAATCATTTATTATGTAGTAAATTAATTTATTGTCCGGAAAGTACATTAGTTTATCGCCCTCCACGCGGTCATACGCAGTTCGTAACTGCTTTTTCGACAATAATTTTATTATTATATGCAATATTTTCAAGCCACACTTCCCCGTATACTCCGTCTTTGCGGTTTAGGGAAAATGTGTGTTCTGGACGCAGATTACATGACAAACAGCAAGTACGATTGGAGAGATTACGCAGGATTTATGTCGGATAATATTTAACAGTTTTTGAGAACGTGCGAATGCTGCTATCAGCGAATGACTCATGTCCACTTTTCTCGCCATTTTGTTATCTCTCTATCACGTCGCCATCTCCGTTTAATGTTCGAAATTTGACTTACCAAACCGAAATATGATCTGATAAAAATCATGCGGTAAAATATCTCGTAGAGTGGAGTATCTACTTAGGTTTGAAAGCAATTGTTCACGGACCCATGAAAGTGTTTGAGGAAGATTTCCTATTTGAGTAGATAAAAGATAATGATAGGTAACTTTCTTTTCAGACGAATGTGGACCACAGGATCCGCTAGAGATTAATGAAAGTAGATGGTTATGGGCTCGTGGTTTACTTCGCTTAACATTATATTCATATCATTTATAATTAATCAGAGCATTTAAATCCTCCCAAAACAAACGTATCAAATACACATTCTACAGTTCTGATAATTATAAACTTTCAACTTTATAAACTTTAATTATAAACATTATTTTAAAAAAAGCAGTTACAAACTGCGTATGACCACGTGGAGGACAATAAACTAATTTATTCTCCGGAAGCGAGCAAGGGACCATCCCATCAATTCCGATCAAGGGCCCT
>NNCF01131073.1:935838-999986 GCA_002313205.1 Laupala kohalensis | reverse complement strand
AAAAAAAAAAAAAAAAAAAAAATAGTTCGACACGTGTTATAATATTAACAAATATTGTATTTAATAAAACATAGAAAAGTCATTTCACAAGTACGTATTATCATCAAGCTATAAATCATTCGGAAAGTATTGTTGATAATTCATATCTATTAAATAACACTAAATTCGCTAATAATTATATCAATTGATGCCGTCTCTAGGCTAGATACAAAATAGTTCAAAGAAAATATTTTACGTGTGCGCTCTGTAACTGTCTTCAAGTTTAAAGTATCTTGGAGGAATCATAAGATGTTATTGAAGAATAATGACTATCATATTTTGCGTAGTTAACACTTTTATAAATCTAATTGTTCCAATTTTATGTAATTTTAATGGTGTTTACTTAGGGGTAATATGAACATGTATCAGAATATAGAAAAAGGTTCATCATAAGTTTTTGAGACACAGAAGATATAATACTTAATTATATGCACTACTTTCATTCCAACGTTCATTCCAATGTTCGTAGTATTAAGCAAAAATATAAATTATCATTATAAAATGATAAATGGCGTTGTACTATAATTAATTAATTCTTAAATACAAAGGAGGAATAATAGATCAGAAATAAATGCGGGGGATCACTGGATGACAATTACTCCTGTACGATATTAAACATGAGCGATTTATTTACTTTATGACAGTCATGAATGGAGTCCAATGTAGAGTATAATCATATGTTAGTGATTCAACATTAGGTTTTGGAATAGTAAGTGTAGGACGATGTATGAATAGTTCTTAAATTGATCAATGAATAATGTGTGGTGTCTTTCATTACGAATACGTCATGTTTGTTATTGAATGCGAAATTTGTAGTTGCGCAATGCTAACAAATCTTTTACGTGCGTCCCATCCAGTCGCTGTCGAAGCACAGTCTGCAGTCCCTTCAAGGACTCCAAGGCCCTCAAGCATCCGCATTGGTGGCGCCGCTGGTGTTGGCTGACGACGACAAAGGCCCCATTCACACCATCCCAGCGCCCAATCTCAGTCTGAGCGCTCAGCACCGACCGTTGCCGGCTGCGTCTCCAGCGCCCACCGCTGTCGCCGCCAGCAGCAGCACCAGCACGGCCTCCGCCGCTGGCACCGTCTACGGCAAGCCAGGAGCCGCGTTGCCGGCCTTCCCTCCGGCTGACTTGTTCTCTTCGCGACCGGAGCTTCTGGCGGCGGCGGCGGCGGCGTTGGGCGGCGGAGGGCCCGGTCAGAGCTACGAAGTGCATGAACCCAGTAACGACCAGCAGGGATACACGTTGGATGGGCAGAACGCGTACTTTGCTCCTGATCCAGACCCCGGCCTCCCAGCGCCGAAGGTAAGGCACTGAATGGCGATCGCTCAGGTTACATTACGAGCACAGCACAACACAGCACAGCACTTGACAGTCCATGCCAATTTTTTATAATCTACTTTTTTATTGTAAATCTTCAGATCATCCAAATAAATATCGAAATCAATGCGAAAATTAAAAATATAAAGCAATATTTTAGTTGGAATACACAGTTTGCCAAAAAAACCTGTATATTAATTTGACAAAATATTTTCTTTACAATTTTCACTTTCTTTTGAATTGTCTTGAAGTTTTTTTTCTCAAGGAAAACCAAAGACTTTCAAAACATTTTTGAACTGAGACAAGAACAGGTCCTTTATCACGTAAATTTTATCGTTCAACCGATGAAAGTCAGGAATGAATTTCAATATAATTCACCGTCATTTTGTTGGTCATTTCCTGAATGCACAGCGGTCAGAGTTTTTTGCCTTCAGACTTGTGGTAAGAATCATTGCCCACTGTATCTTTACATTCCTGTCTTTTGATAATTCCATGATCTCTATTCATAGCAATTGCTCTGTCATTACACACAGTTTGAAGTCTAATTTACCTTTACAGTTAAGGAATTAACTTACCTTTGCAGTCTATTCTTGATGGATAGTACGACGCAGATGGGTAAAATGTCAAGAATAGTACAGTTATGTCAGCTTCGTATATGAAGACTACAATCAAGCTTACTGATCCATGTTGTTATATTATTATTATCATCATTATTTAGCTTCATTGACTCTCACTGGTCTATGTGACAAACGTTTTGAAGCGCATAACCTAGAATATTATTAAATAAATCAATTAGTTGAGATCTAATCAATCGCATCAAGACCACTCAACAAATCACGAATTATCCCACATTGGTAATTCATATTTCTATATTATAGATTGTGGATATTTTAACTAACGACGAAAGTGTTGTTATGCAGAAATCATAAGATTTTGTCCTTAAATGTAGAGAATTTAAATACTGTTCGTATAATTATAAATTTCTCCGACGCTGAAAAAGTTAAGGTACACACCGTGGAACGTAAATGTTAAGGTGAAAGTTAAATTAAAATGTTGTTATAAGATAAACATTTTTATATAATTTCCAATTTTAATTAACAGTTTGTAAGAACAGTGTTTTTTTTCTAAATTATGAGACGAACGTATAGAAAATATTTTGTAATTTTCTTCTCAAACGATTCTGGAGTGAAAGCATAATGGCACGGTGGGGGGGCGGCGGGCGCAGAATCACTTTCATCTAAAGATCTCGTGATACGTCACGTTTATTAAGAAAAAGAAGAAAACATTTGCTGAACTTCTCTTCACTGTCTACAAGGCACTGTTTACACTGTTTGCAAGGAAAGATCAAGAGAGTAGAACAAATTAAGTGATTAAAAGAAAAGTGTCAAGCTAGATTTCTTGAAGTGTACTTTTCTCTGAAAAAATAAAATAAAACAATTAAAAAAGACCAACAAAGTTTCGTTGCCTCAATGGGAAGCCTTGATTCAAAGAATAATTACAAGAATTTATTACAGAATTGTACAAATATTAATGCGTAATACTCTGCGAGAATTTAACTGTTATAGAACTAGAAAACACAACGTACTCTTTGTTTCTATGTAAACTATAGAAAATCCGCGTACTCTGAAATGTGAAGTTGAGAGAAAGATTTTAATACGTTTTTTTAAAATATTGTTCTCAATATCACGAGTTCAGCCAATTTCCCGACATTTCTCATAATTGAGGGTATTGACTTTTATTACTCTTGAGAACTCACAAAATAATTATTTTTTTCGTGTTAAGAAAAACAATTTTGTTATCAAACGTATTTTTTATTCGCTGGTTTAATGAAAGAAAAGTAAATCGATTATTATGTACTAACTTCAGTGGTAAACTTAGTGCGCTCAGTAGCCATGCCAATAACTTGATTGATGATTACGAAAATTTCGTACAGAACTTCATTACATGACGTCATTTTCAACAAAAGTCGAACGTAATTTTGTTGTTAGAAGTACTGAAATGTATAAGTAAAATGTCAAAACTTGTGATTCGTTAACACACGTCGAGCAAGAACTATATAAGTGGCCTCCCAGGAGTGTCAGATCTCATTTTTGTTCAGTTCTTGAGATCATTGATAGATAGAACGTGTAAACCAACATAGTTAAACGTATTTTTTTGTCTGTTACTATGTGTATGTGAATACAGCAATTTTTGGGTTTGCCTAATTCTTAATGGAAATTCATAATAGCTATTAATCACGAAAATAGATCTTCATTTTAAAACAATTAAAACCAACAATTCTACTGCAATTAACTTCCATAATATAATCAAATTGGAGTCAGCGTGGCTCAGTGGATAGAACACTGAGTAGCTGGATGGATGGCCAGGGATCGATCCCCGGTGAGGTGGGTATTTCCATCACGCCTCAACATCCAGACTGGCTCCCAGGCCTACTCATCCTGCTATAAAATGAGTACCAGGATCTATCCCTGGGGTCGAACCGGTCCGAGCGAGATGCTGACCAAGGAGAATATAATCAAATTAAATAAATAATTCAAGACTAAAGACCTTTAACGGAAGAACAGTAAATATTTGTGATTTACAGCTCACAACGTTTCGGCTTTTTTGTGGAAGTCGTCGTCAGGAGGAGATCAACGCTTGCGATGAAGTTACGAGTGGGAAATTAGTTTCGTTCGTCTAAGTCAAACTTGCTCCTGAGAATACACCGCGTGAACAATCAAGTTATGAAGTTTTTGTGAAACATTGAAAGTCTGAAATTGAACGGGGCAAAATAAGTTACTAGACACTTGATGCATACAAAGAACGTAATATGTTTCATTCTTGAACTGTTTAGGCGAATTATTTACATGGGTTCAGTTATTTACTGAATGAAATCAAGGAATATTTCGCGCTTAACTATTAGATATTGATGACACTAAGTTGTGAAAAAAAAATTCAATTTAAATATACATACTGGAGAAAATTTCTCTGAGCATTGACCCATTATGATATTTCATTTCTTTTTTGATTGAGACTTTAGGGTTCGCCAACATCGAGGTCATTAATACCCTTGATCATTGAAAAGATCAGATCCAGGTATAACTACCTTTATATATTGTAGCAAATTCTTAATATTCTGGTATTCACGCCTTCGATTAATTTCCTCGGCGCCAGTGAGTTTGATTGAATTACGTAGTTTTTATTACGAGTCACGTAATATCCGAATGCTTTTTTAATGGTTGTTGCTCATTTACCTTTTTTAATATTAATATCTAATCAATGGTGAGTTAAATAGTTGTATAAATTGCGTGTATGTTATGTGATGGTTAATTGAAGAAGTACCATCGAAATCTCATTTCTTGACAGACATGGCCGATACTCAGTGGGTTAAAATTGAGACAGAAATTGCTTCAATATACATGTCAGTACAGTTAACAAGAAATTAACAACAAAGACTTAGAACAAAAATAAAGAAGAATGAGGGGGGGGGTGCGAAGACGTCAAAATATCGTTTGGAGAGGTCGCCTTTGGTCTGGCGCCTCGGCCTCGATGTGACGCCACGTGCGGCATGTGGGGCGTTCATGAGCCGTGTCCACAGAAGATTCCATGAACGCTTGGATGCAGTATCTTCACTGCGTGGAAGATACTTGGAATACCAAGTTAGAAGAACATTAACTGCCAGGAATTGGGAGTTTTTGAAAAACACACGGCGTGGTCTGTGACATTTCAAGTAGAATTATTGCTGAAGTGTCAGCTCATTTTTTCAATTACAGAAGTATAAGGAAAGTACGGCAATGGCCGAAAAAAAAAAAAGAGACCTTTTTAGATGTTTAAAAATTGGCACTAGAATAACTACTTTTCACAATTTTACGAACTGCCTATTCTCATAATTTCATGATGTTCGGTGTCATATGAAAGATCAGAATCGAATTTGAATTAGTTTTAATGAATTAACTTGGTTTCATTTGCTCTTTTACCCAATACCATTCTTTTTCTGGACACATTATTCAGATATCTAGTTTATCAATTACGGTTCTTAAATATTCAAAATAAAAAAATTTTCATTGTGATGCTTTATCAAGGTCTGCGTATAGAATGCGGAAACACATCGTAGTATTTACATCGGACCATTTAGGAAACAATTTGTGATGATATTTTCACGCTCATGACAATGTTTTCGACAAGTGCTTTGAACCATTAACTTTTATGTGAATTACACTCAGATTAGGCTTCTTCGTCATAATTTACTGCAATGTTCCTGTTGTTAATAAGTATAATTGCGGCACACTTTATATTTCTTCGTGATAGTTTAGATTTTAACGAGTTTGGAATTGGAAGTCAATGCTCGCGAATACTTACGTAATTTCAGTAGAGCGTTATCATTTTACATCGATCGGCAAAATTCAAATCTTTTACTTTTTCAAAATAAATAGACTTTGCAATTTAAAAATCACTAAGTGTTCTAATTTTAAGAGATGTTGAGTTAATGTTAGTTAAAAGATAAAAAATTATGTATTTGCAAAAATTTTAATTTTTTTAATGACCTTAATTCAACAGATCTTAAAGATTTTTGGATCAATATTGTAACATCACAACTCAAACCCTGATGCGATGTTATTTTTTCTTTGGTGGAAGCGGGATCCACATAAATACCAAAATCCCTATGGTAGTTTTTGTCTCTGCCACCAGCTCAGTTTCCCGAGCAACCAAACACACGTGTAATAACAATAAATAATGATTTATTACAAATTAACTAGAAATTTGAATTTACAACAGAGACAAACTCCCAAAATCATTAATACATCTAATAATCTGTTATTATGCAAATAATACTGTCAGAGAGCATTGTTTACACTTGGTTAAATATAGTTGGAGACATCTAAATTGTAAAAACCCTCAGGTTATCTGATCCTTCAAAAATATAAGTTGTTTTCCCCCAACAACTAATTGATACTAGTTACGACCCTCGCACCTAGTAATGAGTTCATTAAGACTACCGCAGCAGCCTAACAAACATCTGGTCTCCGCGACCTAGTCTTTAGCTCAGTCACATGTCAGTGCTGAGTCACACGGATCTTTACCTTCCTTCGTAAAGAATCTCTGAGGAGCTTCACTCCTCCCAATATTTACTGTACCAGACGTGATGTGATCAGCAAATAAACACGCCTTCGCCACCATCGTGCAAACACTCTTTTTGTGTCACCACTTTGGCTTCTAGGAACGCAGAGGCTGCGCCGTAGAGAACGAACCGCCATGAGCGTCACCTAGGTGCTTCGCAAACACCCTTTTTGTTGTTCTATATTCGGCACGTACTTCATTCATTACTTCGTAGAATTCTTCTTTTCTTTAGGTACACCTAAATTCCAGTGGGTCAACGTCGCCGGCTGCATTCTTCGAATACACTTGAACGTACTTTCCTTAAAAGTGAAAGGTGTTCGTTCAAACAATAACTCAACACGGAAAAGGTTTAGGGAGAATCCCAAGATTGTCGCACGTCCGTCTTAGCGCTGACCGGCCACTTATTGTAAGATTCTTAAAGGCATCCGGATTGGAAAATAAAAAGAAATATTAATATTTCACAAATTGATGGCATGTCCTGGCGCCGACGTTACAAATATCTACTCATTCGGATAAAAATTGTTTGTATTTTGGTTCTAGTGGGATACCTTTCCATTATACATAAGTTATATTAAACGAACTAAATCTTTGTTTTTTGCTTGAAAATAAAAAAAATACAATAACGTTCAAAATTAACAGTCTAGAGAAAGTTTGTTATTCTGTAGGGCGCTTGTGCTGACAGTATAGAACAAATAACAAGAATTTTGTTCGAGCATAAATTGACATAGAATAGTGTAGAGTGAAAAGACTTGTTGGCACTTCTTGGAAAAAAAAATCTTTGCGGGGTTCCACTGAACACTATTTTGATAGTACATATTTTTGTGAACGAAACTGAAATCATTTTTTCGTGCAGGTACCAGCCACAGTAGATCCATACTCGCTGCCCAGTAACTCGCCTCCGCCAGCAGCGCTCCTGCGGTTTGGCGCAGAACTACAACAGGCGAGTGCGGGATCACTGGCAGCACAAGACCTTCTGCAACTCTTGGCTTCATCAGCAGGAGGTCTGCCTGCCAACAGTCACGAAGCAGCGCTTCTGGGTCTGGCAGTGCCGCAATTCCACTCCTTCAACTATCAGGTGAGGGAGGAGTTCATGAAGCACCATTAATCGATGAAACAAGTCGTACAATATTGTGAATAAACTAGGATTGTTATTTAGTTCACCCAAGATACTTGGTTCCAGTCCTAGTTTGTTCGAATGATTTTTATTATTTTGGTAAGCAATGGAGATTAAGAACTCCAAGTTAAGGGTCATACTTGAGGGAAACTTATACTCTATCATACAATCCAAAGTGTAACTTAATAACCAAAGGGAAATTGTTCAGCACCAATTCAAAGAGAAGGAGATCCCAAAGACTCACTCAGACTTCTTTAACTTTTAGGACTAATTTTAGACTGGACTGACTCAACTAAAAGCAAAGATTTCTCTGTGACAAACACAAACCATAATTTAAAAACATAACACAATGATCCTCCACAGAATCTTCCTTGGAGAAGGAAACTCAAGTACAAAGCATATGTGTGAAGGAGATAGCATACTAACTCTCATACAACATAGTTAGTTGTGTTTGATAACTTTGGAACATTTTTTGTGTACCCACAAAATACTCATTTTCTACTAATAATCTAATTTTCCGTGAAATGAACGAACGTGTTCGGTAACACTAAAGTGTATCAAATTTAAATTAAAGTCATGTGAACTTTCTATTGCAGTATAGTATTTTCTCTTTTTTACTTCATTGGTATATAATTTTTAATATGTATAGTTATGTATCGCAGATTTGAAAAAAAGGAAGACAATTTACGTAATGAAATGATTCACGAATACGACTTGTTTAACACAACTGCTTATTGCCCAACGGATAGGAAAATAATGGGCATCATCAAATTTCCTCAAAAACAAATTTTTGCTTTTTTCCCATCCTTTGATTTTTAGTAGAAACATTATGTAACATAGACGTACTTTTTATTCTAAACAAAGAAAACAATTCAGTTAAACTTCGAGAACGACGAATTTGAATTCTAAGCTTTTACTCACATGAATCATCGTAAAATACTATTAATATTTGTTTATTGGCTGTGTAAAACCCTAAAGCCCCAATTTAAAAAATGTGTAAAACTTATAATCCGAATTTATAACTCCATTCCGAGATTCCGAAATTGGCAATGAGATAACTATTTAACCTTGCTCATGCACTACAGGGTAACGCTGGTGCTGTACCCGGGTGGCAACTCCCGAGCCAGCATAGTCCATCTATACCAGTGTGGTATGGAAGAAGAAAAGGTTTAAACAGCTGAATCTCGTCAAAAGTCAGTAAATGCATTTAAACATTAATGCACCTCTTTCGCACTCGTGCACTTTTACAAGATGCACGTTTGTCTTTCAAGGAGTTTGATGATACAGCTCCCAAGCCAGATCTCGCACTAATGGAATTCCTTATTTTTCACCGGCATTTTTAAAATGCTCGATACGGGGCCTCTAAATCTTGAAATTTGTAAGTCCACATAACAATCAATTAAGTTTTAATTTTTCGAATATAATTTATCAAAAAATATATAAAATAATGTTGATTAATATCTCTTCAAAGTTCACTGATTTGAAGTAAATGGTGAAAGTCGATATTGCGATAAAGTGGAGAACAATATTGTGTGAAGAGCACAATTGTACCCTTTTTTTCACTTATATTTTCCTGGGGTATTTGTGTGGGTTGATCTTCCCACGTCAACGCTCCTACACAGCTCTCTTTAAGCTTCCTTCATCCCCTAAAATAACTTCTTTTCTCTCGCTCCCTTGTAAGATTCATGAAGAGACGTATGTTTTAAGAAAATAAGTCTATGCACGAGAGGGATGTTGGTTCACAAGATTGAAAGTGATTTGAAATGCACTTCAGAGAGTCAGCACGAAGCGATTAATACAGAAGATAATTCAGTGAAACCGGCTCTAGGTCACAGTCCTTCTGCCTTTTAGGCAGGTCACGTAAATTTTATTGGAAGAGGGAGCATATTCCAGCAAATGTCATGGTATTTATTTTCACGCAGGAACAATATCCCAACACATTGGCCCGCGACTACGAGACGCAGCTATCCGACGATGAAGGCGCCGCGTCGGACCCCGTGCCATCGCGCGCCGCACCCCGTCGCCCCCAGTCACAGACATCGACACTCAACGCTCTCGTCAAGCCGGTCCCCGCCCCCGCCCCTGCTCCACCCCCAGCCACGGCCCCGGGTCCTGTATACGCTCAGCTTCCCAACAGACAGGCAGCGGAAGCACTAGCGTCGTTGGCCAACAGCGGAGCCCAGGCGGCTGCAGCTGCCGCGGCCGCCGCTGCCGCAGCCATCGCCAACCAGCGCCCTCCAGCTACCACCCCCACCACCACAACAGTCCTCCTCCAACAACAACAGCAACACCAACAACAGATGGAACACCAACAGAAACAGATAGAGCGCGAACGTCAACAACTGATTGATCGAGAGCGTCAGCAACAGCAAGAACGCGAAAGACAGATCCAGAGAGAGAAACAAGAACGCGAACGACAACAACAACAAGAGCGATTGCGCCAGCAACATCTGCAAGAGAGAGCCCGACAACAACAAGAGAGGGCGCGCCAACAACAGGAGCAACACGAGCGTCAGAAGCAAGAACAGCGCGAACGACAGAAGCAGCAAGAGAAGATAGAACAAGAACAGCGGGAGAAGGACGAACACGAGAAGGTGTTGAAACAACAACTACGCGATCAAGAAGAAGCTGAGAAACAGCAGCGTCAACAGCAGTTGCAAGAACAACGCCAACAACATCTTCAAAGGCTTCAACGAGAACGCCAGCAACAAGAGCAAGCGCAACAAGAACAACAGAAGCAACAGCAACAACAACAACAGCAGCAGCAGCAACAGAAACAGAAAGAGCAACAACAGCAGCAACAGGAACAGAAAGAGCCGCAGCAACATCACGTACAGATTCAGAAGCAATTCGAGGAACAGCGAAAACAACAACAGTTGTTGAGACAGCAGCAGCAGCAGCAGCAGCAGCAGCAGCAGCAGCAGCAGCAGCAGCAGCAGCAGCAGCAGCAGCAGCTGCAACAGAGACAACGTTCGACGACACTGCCTCCCCCCACCGAGGAGGAGGCCCACGTGGAGTACGAATACGAGGAAGACGCGTCTTCGGAACAAGATCATTCAGGAGCGGAAACGGAAGATGCGGAAGTGGCAGCCGCGATGGAAGCAGCCGTAGTGGCAGCGACGAGTAGCAGAGGGCAGACATTCGGAGCGCGAATCAGGCCGAAACGCCAGACTGCTGATTCTGTCGCTTAGAGGAACGAACTCAAAAACCTTTCGGCTGCTCTTGGTTCTTTCGTGAACATTTGGTCTTTCTGGAATCCACGCAGTCGATGTTTCTGAAACGACAGACGTTTCGGACATCATTCTGTTAACGTCGGTCAAAATATCAACTGACGATGTCTTTTTTTTTTTTTCATTAATTCGCCACCAACATAGAAGAGATTTTTAACACGAGATGCAATAGCTTTTTGTATCAATCCGTTATAAAGACAGAAACAACAGTAATTTATAATGCACATGAATATAAAAGATTGCGTGATTTTCAAATTAAAATATATTTAGTGAAAATACTGTTGATTATTTCGATATGCTTTTAATAAATTATAACAGGTAAATTTTTGACCTACACAAACAAAAATTTAAATAATTAAATCCCAAAAAAGTATAACCAATTTTTTCTAAGAGCACACTGCTGTAATTAGAGAATTTTGATAAAAAATAGAAAAGGAGATGGATGTTGGGAAAATCAGTGAGTGAGAGTGATCACTTAATTTATTCTTGGTTGCTTGTGATCCCGCTGGCCAGGGGCCCAAATATATCTATTTATTCTGGGTTGGTCTGTGAGGAGTGTGTTTGATTCCAACGTACTAGCGTTGAACTTGCGGTATGAACAATACATTGTCTAAGAGTATGAAAATAAAATAGTAATATTTCATTTTCTGAATGATTTTTTTTCTTCTAGTTCGTTCAGATTTGAGTTGTAACATGTTGCTAATAGTTCCTCAGTTTACTATTTTTCAAGAACCATGTATATTTAATAATACTTTTAAATTATGCACTTATTGCTGATGTAGTGCTAATTCTAACTGAGCTTTCTCAATAAATTCTAAATAAAACTGTCAAAAATTCTCTCTCTTAAATTTACATTTAAGGGATAGATAAAGAATTGCACGACAGTGTATTGGCAGTTTTGCATTTTGAGAATATAAAATAATGAAAATGGAGATTAAATTTATGTTAAATATTTGTTGAAAGCAAGGTGAGTAACATATCATACTGAGATATGTCTTTTGTCAATCACTGTACATATTTTGGTAATAAAATATTTTCTAGTTCCCTTTTCTAATCATTTATGCCTATTCCAAACTTATAACTACCTAGCAAGGAGATACTCTAAGTAATTATTTATTCTGTCATTATTTCTGTAATACGAAATCTTCACGTGACCCTCCATTGATTCGTGTGGCCAGGACCACAATATTGGGGGTACCGCACCCTTATAAGATGAATATTTTCCCCAGTCATCGCCTCTACAATTTGAGGGGAGAGAATTGAATACTGTTACGGGAACTGAAGAAACTTTGTTACTTTATTCAAATTTGAGAATTTAAAAGATACTTTGAGTATTTTTTTTCTGCTATAAATATCTCTTAAGTCTGTTTTCTTATTGGCTACTGAAAAAGGGAGTTTACATGTTAGTTTAGCTCATTACATAAATATTATTATTTCGTATTTTGACCAAAGACATTAGAATTAATTTTATTATGAGTCTTTGAATGATTGCCTACTTAGATTGCGCATATCTTGACTAATATGTGTGAACTGAGTTAATTTTAATTAATAACATTCTTCTTAAGATCGATTTTTGTTTCTTGGGGGTTTTAGGGCTCGTCAACAAGCATTTATTTATATATACATATATTTATTGACACATAAACTTTTGGTGGATGGGAAGCGCTACACGCGAGAGACCCTGAAGAAAGCGAGTCAGGGAGACACCCCAGCCCCAGTTGATGACGCGGCAACATCGTCGTTGCGGCCGCCGACACAGCAACGCCACTCACCCCCGATGTCGCCACCTCAGCAGCGCGCGGCCAGCGCGACATCAACGAGGTATGCGGAAAGTGCACCACGCCTGTCTGCTACCAACTGGTCGCCGAACGTACCTCCCCCCACCGCAAGGACGGGTGACGAGGTCAGTGGCACTTGCAGTTCAGCAAGGTACGTCCGCGACAGGCCAGTAGGACAAAGGGCATGTGTTAGATATATTGTGTTTGAACGTTGAAGGATTGACGAGGAAACTGACTCAGGGAAGTTTTCGTAAGTTCCTTGAAAAATTCTCTCTAATTGGATTACTTGAAACGTGGTGTAAAGACGGACACTCGGGTAATTTAAAGGGATATACTTCTTTTACGAAACATTTGAAAAGAAAAGGATCGCGTGGAAGAAACCCAGGTGGAGCCACAATTTATTGCAAGAATTCAGCGAATTATAGTTTCCGAGAAATAAATATAAGTTTGCAAAGTTTCATATGCGTTAAACTAGAATGCACGGGTATGGAGATATTAATTTCAATTATTTATAGACACTCACAAAGATCCGTGTAGCATAATAGATCCTTTTATGAAGAGTTAGAACATATATTAAATACGCTGAAAAATAGGAATCCCAATGCAGTACTTTTATTAATGGGAGATTTTGATTCAAGAATAGGTGAAGGAAAACCAGACGCGCCTGTGAACGAAAATCTTCATGCTAATAATAATTAATAATAATAATAATGTAATAATAATTAGATAAAGTGAGCAATGGGAAGGGAAGCGAATTACTAGAGCTATGCTATTTACATAATTTAGATATTTTGAATGGTTCTTATGGGGATGACGCATGCGGAAATTTCACGTATATTAATAGAAAATGGAGAGAGCGTAATTGATTATGGTTTGGCGTGTCCTAAAACTATACAGTGGATAGATAAATTTCGTATAGGTCAAAGAATAGAATTCCATCACATGCCACTTTGTTTAACCTTAAAATATAAAAATAGTTTACAGATACTACAACAGTCAAAGAGATTGTCAAAAATTAAACTATTTAAATGGAACCATGAAAAGAGGCTAAAATTTGCAGCGAACTTTGAAAGAAATCGCGGAAACTTGCACGCAGATATTCTAAATAAGTTGCAGTTTGGACAGATTAATGCCGCGACAGAATCTTTACGAAATACACTACAGAAAGCGGGTTCACACAAAATACACAACACTCGAGAAGCGGTATGCTTCAACATAGATTGTAGACAGGCGAAAAAAGACGCTGAAAATACATTAAAATTCTACATTTGGTGGGGAGGAGAAAGCTTACGACAAAAATAGTACACTTGAGAAAAAACTATAAAAGAATAATTAACACAGCTACGCAACAATGGCAGAATTAGGAAGCGGAAAGAATTGCAAGAATTATTCACAGTAAAAATGTTGCAAATATTTGGGGTACCATAAATAAATTACGATGTAGATATAGTTGCACGAACAGTATAGAGGCGAAAAGTTGGGAAATGCACTTCGCTCCACTTCTATCGCAGAATCAATGTACACAACGGACGGATCACGTAATCAAACACCAAATAATAGCGACAGATTTAGACCGTGAAATAAATATTGATGAAATAAAAGATGTGGTACGAAATTTGAAGTCTGGCAAAGCAACAGGTTCTGATGGTATTCCGGTGGAATTTTTAAACGAAATAAATTCTAGTGTTGCCTCAATTCTCGTGGATTTGCTCAATTCGTTTCCTGAAATTTGGAATACATCAATAATTTGTCCAATTTATAAGAACAAAGGTGACGTTAACAATCCTAATAACTATAGAGGTATTTGTTTAATTAATGCAATAGCTAAGATTTTTTTCTTAGCTATTGAAAATTCTTCTGTACGGTTAAATAAATGGTTAGAAAAAGAAGGAAAAGTGACAGCATTGCAAGCAGGATTAAAAAATAAGTAGAGTACAGTGGACGAACATTTTTATAACTACCACAATGGCGTAAAAGGCAACTTCGTGAAAAGAGATAAGCTATTTTGTGCTTTTATGGATTTTGAAAAAGCATTCGATACCGTTAATAGGGAAAAACTGTGGTACATTCTAGAAAGTAAAATAAAATCTCCACAAAATTCCTAAAAATGCTTCAAGGGATGCATAAATCAGACACGGCATACGTGAGATTAGAATTAGATTGTGTAACAGATACATTCTCTGTGGAGAGAGGTGGAAAGCAAGGTTACGTACTTTCCCTACTTCTCTTCATACTATTCACTATTCATAGATGGACTCGTAGATAGACTAGCCTCGCACGGTAAATGTAGACGCACCCAGGATCGGAGATGAAAATATCTCAATACCAGCACTCGTTTTTGCCGACGACTTGATTATTTTTTCAAAAACACAAGCAGGTTTACAAAGAAGTTTAGATGAATTAGAAATTTTCTGCGAAGAAACAAAACTAAGAGTTAACGTTAATAAGACAAAAACCATGACATTTAAAAATGGGTGGGTCGAGAGTAAGAATGAAATTTGGTCGTATAAACGAGAAACGCTAGAAAACGTTAAAGAATACATACATCTGCATGAACGTAACTTGGACGAGACATAAGGAGAAAGCTCGACGAAAAGGCAAATGGACAATGGGGCAGAAAACCATAAATTGACTGTCTCAAATCAAAAGAACGATCGGGTTACGGATGGTTTCCCGTAGGAGGGTGGAAATTAAGAAAACTGAGGGGGGATCGAGACTCTATTTGCCCACTTTGCGGCGAACAAAATTAAGATTGGATTAACATTTTACTAACCTGCCCGAAAACAGATCAAAAACGAACTTTTATCCAAGTTGGTGCATTCCAAAATTATCACATTAGCCATTGCGATAATGAGGGACATCAGTATCTGTAGTGCAGTCCCTGGGTCAGTTCCTAAGCTATGTGAGGGAGATGAGAGAAAGAGTACTATGCGCTTAAACCACTGATTCTAATGAACCGTGATTCTGCCGATTAGTCTTTTTCTTTTGTTTCAGGCGGAGACGTGTTGAGAAGACACTCCAGGGCATTACGTCAATTATGTTTTTTTAGTATTGTAAATAATTGAATTTTATTTTAATCTTTATTTCTATGGCANTATATATATATATTTATATATATTACATTATAATTTTTTTCTCTTATTGAAGTATCTTTGGTAAATATGTTTATATTAATTGTATATATTCGTGTCCTGACAGTTGGTTTCCCGTGGTTCCCAACGGTGCTCAATGAATCGATAGTTGCAGTATACTTAAAATATATTTTACAACTAAATTAAACAATATTAAAGAAGCACTAAAAGGATGCTAAAAAATACTATTACCATACAAATCACAAGTAAATGAAATTGCAATCATTTTAAGTTCAAAAACAAAGATTGGCAAAATTAAAATTGCAACTATCCATTCAATGAGAGTGAATACTAGGGCATTGTATGCACAGCCCACGGCTCTACTTAAGGGGTATTTTAAAGGGGTACAGGCAAAAATCTTCGCCACACATTTGTACATAAATAATATTTTTTTGTAAATAGAAGCGCCCTATTTAAATTGAAAAAAATTATTTATACTCGAAGTATTTCCCATGACTTCATTCAAATGATTCATGTTTTTAAATCATTTATTGCGCTATAAGCATAAATCAACATTTTGGGCGGAGACAAAATATTAGATATTCTAGTTTTTTAAATTAAATGAAGCATGAATCGTAGTTTTTAAATCCGTTAGCTATGTAGTAGGCTAATTTAAAGTATATTACGGAATATCGCACGAAGATTCGCAGAGCCATATTGGAAGACAAACATTTTAAGACCTATATTAGTAACTATAATTAAGAATATAATAGGTAACGCGTATTCATTATAAATATCATTAAACGATAATAATCATATTTAAACGAAATATTTATCGTGAAATTTCAGAATTAAATATATCTGGAATGTAGAAATTTATAGTGAAGGAATAGTTACTTGATAATAATTTCTAGGAGGAAATTATGTTGACTTATTTGTGTGACACAGTGCAAAAACATTCTAGTGCATTGTCTCCAAATCGGAAGTCACTCCGAACTCCGCAAAATCACGAAATAACTTAGAGAAAAAGTTCTCGGTAATATCTGTTCATTAATTCTCAGACATACTTTAAAAAGTATACATTTATGGGGTACCAAACAAATTTACAGAATGCTACTAGAGACATTTTCCTTTGAATAAAACTTGTGTGTTTTAATAAAACTCCAATCTATTTTCTCTTCATATATATTTATCCGTGAGTGTATCTTGGATACTTGGTCGTATTCCTTATAATCAGGAATGTATTTAAGTAGTGGCGTACGTTTTCTATTGATGAGACTAAATCAGTTTTTTTTTACTTATCGTGAATCCTAGATCAAGTGTTACAAAGCAGGGCTATGATAGGATGTTTGATCGTCAAGTTTTACCGAATGGATTTCAAGTATTCCTTCGGATTCTTTAATTGGAATAGAAGAAACGATTCCTTGATGGCCTTCAGAGAGAAAATCAGCTAATTGTATGACACGTGACCACACGCCACTTTGAAGTGAATTTCTGCACAATATTTTTTTTCTTTTAAGGTGTACTGATTGATTTTAAGACCATACTTTTTACTCGTGAAATAACCACTGCTGATGAATATCCCTGAAGCCGAGAATGTCTTGTGGTCATCAAAATGGGTCTACGATGCTTCTTCCTGAAGTTTGCATATTGAAGATGATGTGAGTAATGGAAATGATAAAAACTAATTGGATGAAATATTGCCTTCAATATTAAATAAAGTACAATAACTGTTGGAGAAAAGTCGTTAAAAAAATCGTGTAAATATGCTGATATTTATGTAAACGTAGACGGACAAAATTCAACATGGCTGTCCGGGTAAGATGAAAAGCATAATGCCAACTTCAACGAAATAAATCTCAAACTCGTAGAGAAACAGTCATCTCATGAACCACTCTGCTTTTTTTTTTTTTGCGATCAGCTGATGTTTTGTGACGTCAGTGTCATGCAATAATGAAATTGATAAAGCTATATGTGCTCTAAGATGTCATCGAGCGATGTGAGGAATAAGTCACAAAAGACATTTGTCTACAAATGAATGTAAAAATTTCTTCGAAATTGCTGGAAACATAAAACGCAAATTACGTAGTATATAGGGTGGCTGCATGATAAGTACAAAATTTTTTCCATGGCTATGGTGAGAACGCTTTTCCTTCTTGAATGATTCGCCGGTATCAGTATAAATCCAAGAAGCTATAAAGAAAACCTCTTTTTTTCGTATTAATGTATATTCTCATTCATATCCACGATACAGCAACTTCACATAACTTAGTTCACCAGTGATATACAAGTCTGAAGGAGGAAAACGTCGGCTATTATGGGAATTAATTGTTTCATTGACTTTCTTCAAAAATTCTTGTACTTTAAAAAATTTAAATTGATTGTAAAATTGTGCAATAACTTGTTCTGGATTTTAGAATATGGAGACAGGAATATGGGGCTTACGGGACACTTCTCATCAATTTCTCGTGATGTTTCGATCCTTTATTTGTTGTCATGTGTGATAATGTCACGGGGATTTGTTTTCGTTTTAAAATTTCAATAATATGATTAATTGTTGCGAGAGCATGCTTCTTCGTGTTCGGTCGGTGTGAAAACATGCAAAGGTAAAACTAATATATATATATATATATATATATATATATATATATATATATATATATATATATATATATATATATANTGGATGTTCTCAAAAATTAAATGTCGAATGAGAACCAGTAAATCGTATCCAGACGTGGAAATTGTTTGTTTTCAGGATGTTATATAACTACAATGATTTTTAGTATATTTCACAATTTTACTTACATATTTCTAAGTTTCTTATAATGTACGCAATTTAAACATCGTTTATCATTTCATTTTTTTCCCCTTTGACTTGTTCTTACAACAGTTAAGTTCTTGTAAAGTAACTTATCTTTTTGAAAAGCGTTTACGTCGAGTAGTTTTCTTCGTGATGAAAGCGAAATGCAATTTGATAATTGCGAAACGATTATAATGAAACACGATGTTTTCGAAACAACGACAAAGCGGTTGGCGTAGCGTAAAATGAGTATCGCATGTCCACCAGCGATATGCAACGTTTGCATGACGCGCACGACGCGCTTTGGAAATAGAAACGCATTGCCATAAATCATAAATATCTCCCTAAACCAGGTGTTCTTTACCTTTTTAAGATTGTGAGCTCCATCTTCATGTAATATCAAACACACGAGCACATTGCAATTATAAGCGCATATTTTGGACGGGACACCCTCCCATATTGTTATTTATCCAATTTGTATTTGAATAAGACTTCCATAAAAAATTCCGAATTTAGTGATGTATATTAGTAGTAGCTATTAAGATCAAAATTTTGAACTTGTTGAAATTTGAAAGCTTGATAGCGATATCTATAACATGAGTTTTTTTAATCTGAATTTTTTTATGGAAGTCTTCTTTTGAGACATGAAACAAAATGGTAGGATCCCTCATACAAATTTCAAATGTTCTTTTTTTTTACAATTCACTCTAATGAAAAGGAACACTATTATTCTGATTCGTAATATTAGGGGTGGAGGGGGTTGAGACACAGTGATGCACACGAGCGCTTTCCACTCGCTTGAGGAGAGAATTATGAGAGGTGCTATTATAAGAGCACCACGGTGCTCGTGAACATCGGGTTAAAGTCGCCTACCTACACGAACAGTGGAGACCGTGTGTCGCGAAACGGCTGTAATTGCAGAATGTTGTTTGTACGTAGATAAACGGACAGAATATTTTCATTTGTGTTAAAAGGGCTTCGATCAGCAAGCTGAGACGAAATGTTTCCCACACTATTCCCTTTTCATCGGATTTTTTTTTTTGAAAATCAAAATAATTCGACAATCGATAGAGTAATTTATACTTTTGTTGAAAAATTTCAATGGGGTTGTTGAGTGTGTTTGAGAGTTAGCCAGCGTTATAGAACAATTTTGAAAATTATTGAATAAAAATATAACAATTACGATGAAATTGGATTCTAAGAAGGCATTAAAGTCCGGCAACCATTAATTAGTTATCGATTGGGGACTATAGAAATCACAAAGGGCAATTTTGCATATACTGAACATTGTTTTAATTTAAATAGTTTAAGAAAAGTATCGCATTTTTTAATACTGATCTATTCATAAGATTTTTATATCTACTCATAGAACTTTTAGAAAGTGACATTCACTAGTGTGAGTTGCCTTTTATAAGGGGCGTGCACACGGCGCTAGTGAATGCCGCTTTTCAACACCTCATCGTGTCTCCGCACAGTGGAGATATCGAGGCGAAACCTGGCAAAAGTATTTTATCCAATAAACTTGGTGAAATCATGGCGAAAAATCATTTTTAAGTATATAAACAAAGATTATGTCCATTATTCAAGTTAAGAAAAAATATATAGAGCTACTTTTAATTGTTTATATTGATTTTATACATAACCTCTCGATTCAAAAATACATTTAATTTAACATGACATTTGTTTATATACATATAAAGAATAATTCGCGAAAATCCATCAAATTCACGGGATAAAATTCTTTTGGACAGGTTTCGTCTCAATGTACTGTTCGGCGTCACGAAGCGGTGTTGAAAAGCGGTGTTCACTAGCGCCGAGTATATCCCCTTTAACATCGTGACAAATAGGTTAAGAATCAAGAAGGACTTAGTGTAAACGGCGCAAAACTGCAACCCGCTAAGCATCTTACTCACCGTTCAACTCTCTCGAAGCCCCAAACGTGGCTCAGGTAGTAGCGTTCTTACTCTTCACCAAGTATTCCCGGGTTCGATTCCCGATGGGGCCAGAGAATTTGTAGCTTTTCACATTAATGTCCCAGGTTATATAGCTGTGAATACTGAAAAGCAAACCTTCCTTCCTCTATCCACCTCTTCCTAGTATCAATAACTAACTATTACTAACCCCTCCACGTGGGCCAAGTTGTTGGTAAAACCAGCTAATACATTTTTAACGAAGGAGATGAAGAAGAACAGATTCTTTATAGTGCTAAAATTGTTTTTGGAAACGGGAAATCGAAATCCATGTATAAGTACATCATACAGGCCGATAAAATTGCTCCCAGTAATCGGAAAAATACTAGATAAGATCATTGCGGATAGGTTTGAGAGCAATTTGCAAGGAAAATTATGCGAAAATCAATAAGGCTTCACAGTTGGTCGTGGAACGGAAGATACGATAGGGCATTTGCTAGAAAGGATAAACGGGGGAACATCACGGTATAAGCTCCAAGTAAGCGTAGATATACAAGGGGCATTTGATAGTGTACAGTGGATCATAATATTGGATGAATCGCGCAGGAAGAATGTCCCATCCCAGCTGATGAAAGTAGTGCCGTACTATCTTGAAGATAGAAATATACTACTGGAAATAGGGAACGAGAGAAAAACCGTACACTACAACAAGGCTGTCTACAGAGAAGTCATAGAGGCCGTATCTTCTGGAAAATTGTCATTTATGTGGTACTAGAAGCAATGAAAAAAGGAAAAGTTGAATTGATAGCATATGCAGACGTCATAATGATTATGATTGAAGGAAATAGTCGAAGCGAACGTGAAACCAAAGGCAACACAATCTTAAGGAATTTTGAGACAAAATGTACAGAGTTGAGGGTAAACAAACAAAAAAAAACGGAAGGAATTGTGAATGCAATAAAACAACGTGGTCGAAGTAGAAGAGATCCAATTATTAAATTTCCCAAATGTCGAGCGAAGATCAAGAAAACAATAAAATGTTTAGGGATTATGATGGACGAAGCACTGACATTTCCTGCCCATGTAGAATATGTGAAACAGAAAATCAAGAAAATAGTGTGTGGGTTGCAAAAGGTAGGAAATAGTGAAACGACAATAGGACAAAGGCAGTTTGTACTGTTGTATCAAGGAGCGCTGCGCCCGCATATATTATATGGGACACAAGCTCTGAGTAAATCACGGCACGTGGAAAGAAGGTTATCCAGTATACAGCGAAGTTGCCTATTACCATGGAGTGAAATGTATCGAAGAACTTCAACGAAGGCTACTTGAGGACAAAGATTCTCGAGGGGAAGAAGTACAACTCGGAGAAGTAAAAATATTTCAGACCATGAAAGGCTGGAAAGGAAAATTAACTCAAGAATTATTAAAATCTGGGTGATACGGTCAGAAAAAGCAAAGGAAGGGCGTATAACATAGGTTTATAAAATAAGTAGAGTTTACTTATAAGAGAAGGAATCGGTTCCACCCAACGCAGGCAATGTTTTAAATCTTGACAAGACATGGTAAAATACTAGAGTACCTATGACGCTCAATGCAAATCAGGATTAGATATAGTCCGTCACATTCTACGTCACTGCGAAATAAATGGAATTGAACGAGCGAGATGGAAGAGAGATCCATTGCAACATGGAATATTTTCGGATCAGGATTGGTCAAAATACATCTCGTCAGAACAAGCGTATACAAGTTTTGAAGAGTATGTTAATATAACAATGTGCATTCTACAAGAGTATGACTAGATGATGGGACGTTCCCCACCTCTTGGCGGTTGGAACGGGAAACATATGTGCCTGTGACAATGACAGAACAGCCGCTAAGGAGGGACGTGAGAGATGAAGGAAAGAGGAAGAGAAAATACATGAGAGATATAAGATAAAATTCAGAAAGATATAACTAGAAAGAGACAATACTATGATATGAGACACCAAAACCCAGGTATTGGTGACATGGTCGGTAAACCGGGTTAGTGGAAGAGAATGAAAATGAAGAAAAAAAATGATAAGAAAGCAGTTTTGTCGCACTCAGAAAGCCATTACTTGTCCACGTTACGGATGGAATGGAAACTTAAGTCACCAAACAATAGAAAACGTCACATATTTTATTTTATCCAAGCGAAGGTAGGTCACCCCAGTGACACATTTTCGCTCCTTTCCAATCCCTTAATCGTATAAAGTGGAAAAGCAGGTCTCATGATCTTAATGTCGCATTATCATGAAGCGTAAATTCGTCAAAATGTCCTACGAATTACCTCTGATCGGAAAAGACGAGATGTGACCAGTGTACCGCCTGATCTTTTTGATCCCCGGGATATTGCGGGCGAAGTAGATTATATGCATTTTATTATAAACTATGACTAAGTGGATGACTGAAGGCTATATGTGTTCTCAAGCAAGGGTTCATCCCGTCAACTCGGAACAATGTGTCCAAAGCCACGGGGGTGGATTTAACAATTGTGCGTCCCGTGACAAAAGCATTGTACGCGCTCCCCGCCTAAGACGAACAAATGTAGTTTGCGCGTATAATATCTACAAAATATACACAAACTTTGTACACAGTAGAATACGAACGAAATGTTATATAATGAATGTGAACTTTTATAAAATCATTCAAATATTCCTCAAATATTGGTAATAAGTTGTAAATTCCCTTAACATTTGAAATAATAACACTGTCAACCTAGAATAATGGTAGTATTAATGACACTGTCAATTCTAGGCTCGAACCTAATTGATGTAAAAGACCTGGGAGGAAGTCTTGAGGGGGAGGCATCTCACCGACATTTGAATTCGCTTTTCCACTGAATAACGCTGATTCCAAGGCTGAAAAGCACTGATATAGAAAATCATGTTTTGTTAATTACTCAGAGAAAAATTTCCAACGCAACAGGACTTCGTTGATGGTGTGCGTAGATCGACACAACCAGTGAAGATCATGTGCACCGCTCTCCCACACGAACGAGGGAGAAAGCGCCTCCGTCCATTGCACCCACCCATCCACACTCCATGGCAGGCGGGAGGAAGGCGTGGTCCCTATAACAAGTGGAGGAGAAAGGATAGAGAGAGGATAGAAGAAGGAAAGTGGAGGTACCAGAGCGAAGAGAAGCGAAGCGTGGACCATTTTGTACAAATTACACTGCAATGGTTTTACTAACTAGTAGCAGGTGAAAATGGCGACGAGCCGGGAATCGAACCCAGGGCTCCTGCATCGATCGCAGGGCTGCTAACCACTACACCACCCATTCGCCTTTCACCATCGTCTCAGGTCACCCGGGGTTTCGGTCTGGGTGGAAATGGTGTACAGTTGTGGAAGGCGAACGTGTTAACGTGTTGCAGTGGTTAACACCCCAGCAATCAAAGCTGACGTCCCGGGTTCGATTCCCGGCTCGTCGCCATTTTCATCTGACCGAAAGTTGTCACAAAGGCGGTAAAGTTTGCAGGTTTTAGCATTTATAAGTTTCGCAGAAATATCTGTCAAAATGTTATTAAACAACTTCAGAAACTTAAGTAACAACTTCAATATTAAGCACTGCCAAGTTAATATTAAATATGACAGTAACAATATTAATATTTCGGGGAAAAAATTGGTATTTAGATTTGTCAACTTATTCTATAAGTGGAAATGATATTTATCTTGAAACTTCTTTTATATCAAATATCCATAGTTACATATTGTTAGAAACATGCCTAGAAATCTCTTGAAGACAACTGGGGATGAGAGATTGGCAGAATTAGAAGAAATGTCTAATCTGGCAGTCGCCACTTTTTCCTTCGTGATTGGTGAAAATGAATTCAACCAGTGTCGCTCGGATGTTAGAAATTGTTTTCCGGATAGGAAGGCAGTTTCTGTGGTCATATCCGTTTATCAATCTTCATGAAATTGTTAAACATTAAACATAGTTCGTCAGCTTCACACAAGTTGTATGTTGATCCCTTACACCCTGCACATCATCTTCCAGGGATCTAATCAGGATCATTTTGGTAAAAGGGTGGGTGGGGGTGAGGAAGTAATTTCCTAGAAATGGTCGGTTTTTATTTTTATTCCAAATTTTTATATTAATATAAATTCAACGCCTGTAATATTCTGATATAAGCTGTAGTATTATTTTATAGGTATGTATTTTCGGTTCGGCCAACGAAGGACCTAGATGACGAGGGTTAGTAAGGCTCATTTCTGTACGAGTTTACTTACTACACACATCGTAACTCTTTGGGGGAACAGCGTCTAGACAGAGTCAAGGTTGCTGTATCCGGGTCTTACAACTACGGTTGTTAGCCGTAGAGGATGGGCTTTCCAACAGCTATTTGAACTGAGACATGGATATGAAAAGCTACAAATTTTATCTTGCCTCGCCCGGGTATCGAACCCGGGATGAGCAATCACGCTGACACCGTGGCCACGACGGGGATTATATAATTACTTTTATATAATTTAATTCACATTCATGTATTATTTTTCAGCTTAATTTTTTTTAGGATGGGGGGACCACCTGTCATTGTTGTCTTCAGGTTCATGAAATATCATGACACCGACACAAAGAGATGTATTCAAACCTCGAGGTGACAGTGGGTAAGTTCATATTGTTATACTCAAGAGTCTATATATATATATATATATATANTATATATATATATATATATATATATATATATATATATATATATATATATATATATATATATATATATATATAGAGAGAGAGAGAGAGAGAGAGAGAGATACGAGATTTTGTTGTGTTTAGAAACTGAATGCGTTTGATGAGAGGGGTGGAGGGGGATGTCAGGAGAATGAGCCCATCTCCCCCTTCCCCCTCTATGTCACTCTCCCACCCACGTCGCTACAGCAGCCGCTGCAGCAGCCGCCTCCACCTTGACAGTGAACGAAGGTCTCCGCTCCGAAGCAGTTCGACTTCAGCGGCCGCCGGCGCCGCACTTGGCTCTCCTTCCGTTTCGCAACAAACGGTGTGTTGAGTGCTCGGGTGATTGTTGTGACAGGATTCCTCACTCAGCGGAGCATCATGCGGATCGCGATCTTGGTGAGTGGGAATGAACGTTGTCCACTTCCATTTCTTTATTTTTTCTAGTGTTTGTAAATGGGAAGTGAAGTGTGCTATTGAAGCTTATCTACTTCCATCGATGGGTAGGAGATACAAGATAGGTGTTAGTGGCTATTGTTAGTTGTTGGGCCACTTAACTGGGTTTACCTACGTGGAGGTGTTAATAGGAGTAGGTAGTAGGAGGAGGGTACCCTTTTCAGTAGTCACAGCAATATTAATTGGTGAAAAGCTTCAAATATTTTTTGCTCCCCCGGGAATAGACTTGGTGATGAACGAACACGCTAACCCCTCAGCCACAGAGGTTTAAAGTTCCATTTCAACTCTTAATTACGCTGCAAACGTTAATAACTATCCAGATTTGCACGAGATTGAATATATTATCACTCAAATTTAATCTTCAAAAACAACTGTCGTTTTGTCAAAATTTTCGAACAAGGACTACGCCAACGTTGCTGTCGCCTTTGCGATCTTCATCCGGTCAAATAAAAAAAAAGCATTAAACTATAAATATAGTAAAACACTAATTCCTACATTGTGAGGTGGTTAAATGATGACCTACTGTTCAGAGGGTGCTTAAAATCCTTGCATTATGGCTTGGATGTTTTTATGTATTTTTTGTCCTAAGTGTTCCGCACTGTATTTCTAGTTACTTCATCTCCCTCTTTCTGTTGGCACTAAGGGTAAACATGGAAAAGAGTAGAAAACTGCATTCTGTGGTGGAAGAATAAAATAAATTTGTGGAAGAAAATTTTTCAACGAAATTGTTTATTTTGAAACGCCAAACATTGTCCGGCGTTCTAGTGCTCTTTTTCCGTTTTTCTTAAATAATAAATATAGAAATCATTCCTTTGAAAACTGGTTCAATGACATCGTGGTAGGAGTTTTTCTCCATCTATTTCTTCGGACAAAAATGAATTTTCTACAGACATATAGGTTCGGGTTCAGGGGTGAAAACGTGATTAACTCTAATGTTATTAATAATTTCAAATTCGTGAGTGATTCTAATTGTTACAATTTGCTAACAATATTTTCCGATCATTTTTCAGAATTATCAATTGTACGTGTTTGCTTTTTTATATTCTGTTGAAAATGATTCAGGTAATATTCTGTAGGTACTTTAGGGGGCACATGTGAAAATTTTGTCCATAGGAATGCAAAAATATTAAATTCATGGTCTTGAACGTGCTTATACGCTGTTTGAAGACGGACGGACCCAGGACTCGATTTTGGGAAGGGTCAATAAGAAACATTTCCAGGTTGTACGGGTCCCTGCAACGCATTTTTAAAAAAATGAACTTCTTGAAACTCCAAATGAAGAAATCCCCGTACATAAAGCATTAACACGAATTGAAGTTTTTATAAGTAATCCTTAAAAATTAATTTTTCGAAATAATTCGTGTTTTAGCCAAATTTTAGCTTTGGGCTTCAAATTCGAGTCAAGGGGTGAAATATCGAAATCAACACGTTTTTCCCCGATCATTAGCGAATCGATCAATTTTATTTATACACATTTTATAAGAACACCAATAAAGCAAGTGCATCATTAATTTATTGTAGTAATAACTTTTCATTATTACAAATTATTTATTTTCTTGTGTTTATGCTTTACGCTATTTCGATTACCTTTCTTTTGTAAATTTCATTTTACGTCATTTTTTCTATCAGATGAGTGTCTCGGAATATGTCAGTGGAGTGCGAATATGCTACGAAGAGTGAAAATATCTAAAAGCGAAGTAAGTCAAAAGTTTGTTCTATGAAGTCGTCTTGTTTAATTTCAATGGGCATACTGAATATTTTTCCAAGTAAAAAAAAACTTCCTTTTATTTTTACTATTTTTATCTCCTTTTTTTTGGGGGGGGGGTGCAACGCCNCCCCCCCCCCCCTTGGATCCGCCAGTGAGTTTGAATATGCTTTTACGACGATAAGTTGAGGGGATGACAGGAACATTTCAATTCTGTCACCAATATAAACATCGTTTCCGATATACATTGACTCTTCGCCCTCTTCCACTCGCGCAGCGCGGGAGATGATAATCGCGGAGAGGCAGAGGTATCTGCTTCTAATGAGCTCTCGCAGCGACGCGTTGTTCACCAACGCTAATAACAGTCCAGAATACGATCTCACGAACAGCCACGCGCATTGTGAATGTCTGCGTTCTACTTTTAAGCAGTGCAGTAATGCCAAGGTCAGTTTCCATAAATAAATGTTTCAGACCAAAAAATTCGATTGTTTACTGTAAATCTTTCCCGGTAGAATATTTTTCGTGAAAACAGGAAAAATAGCAAAGACTTTTCATTGTCTATAAGTTGTTTAAAAAATAGATTCATACTATAAGTAAATGTAAATCCTCTCTAAATTTCTAATTCGTTGAAACAGTATCTCCAGATCTTTGTTTACATTTTAATATTCGCAACATCCTTAAGGATTTTATATACGCGATCTTTTGGAGACTGAGAACGTATAGATTTTCCTGCTTTTTAAAACTTCCGTAATTCCAAACTCATGCGACAACTAAAAAATTTGGAATGAACGAAATTTTGAATTACCGAATTATTGAATAATTCTTGACCTGTTTGAATACAGCAGTATAGAAAATCTATAAATCCATTATTATGTACATCCACTATTAGTATTATAACTCACAGCTAACTTTTTATCTTATCTAGCAATTTTTGCTGAAATTTTTGAATCCGCCTCTGCCTTAGGGCTCTTGATCGGAATTGATGGATGGTCCCTTGCTTGCTTCCGGAGAGTAAATTAGTTTACTGTCCTCTATGTGGTCATATGCAGTTTGTAACTTTTGATTTTTTGACAATAAATTTATTATGTATTCCAACATTACATTAGTGGTTTATTATTAACAGGAAACACAAATGTCGCTGCGCAAAATTCGAATCATTTTAAAACCTTTCGAAGTACAAAGTTTGATTTAACATCTTTTGTGTACGTAAGTGAAAAAACCAAATACAATATGGTAATTATCGACAATTTGGAATTAGCTAACTTCGAATTTTCCCAGGTGTCATTGTATTTGCCGATTTAAATGAGAATTTTCTAACATCTAGATTTCGTACGTGGGCAACTGATCTGAAATCATACGATAAAAGTTGATTATACGTTCAAAATTTCGAGGAAGGGGGAAGTGTGTCCCCCTCTTTGTGGGGGTTCTGATGGTGTTTCTTTTTTTTCATATATTCGTGTCTTTTTATCTCTTAAGAACAATAACTCTATGAATACTGTCGAGAAAGTATTGACGTGTTGTAAAACATCAATGAGGCAGTGATCTGCATAAGTGTAACGTTGATTCTTTAGTTTGTCCAACTGAAGCAGAGGTTTTTTATTTGATTTTACGTTTTATTTTGACGATATTTATTTGATTATTTAGAATCTTAATTCTTCTGTTACATTCTTCAGTTTTCAAATTCACTGGATACTGTATCAGAGACTGACTACTTTAATAATTTATTCTTTTAATAGTTGTTTCAACGCGTGTCTATTATTGTTTATTTTTATAACTAACTAAATTGGCTCATTGTATTCATTATCTTTGTATCCCATCCAAGTAATTCTCTGCTTTTCCTTTGGGTAATAAAGGGTGTCCCAAAATTAACGCAAGATTTGAATTTAATAGAAAACACTGTGTTTTCTATTAAATTCAAATCTTGCGTTAATTTTGGGACATCGTTTATAATCGAAATTATTGGGTTTGTCCCGTACGCACTTGGAATGTATTGTTATCTACCTGATAGTACGCAATTTTAAATATTTTTTACAATAAACTTAACATTTAAGTATGTATTTGAATTGTAAATTTATTCAACCCATAAAATATAACTTCACACGACAAGTAAAATTATATGCTCAAATTAATGAGAAATTTAATCAAATTATATTCTTGGTTTACAGAATTTTGTGACAGAAATACTAATCCATCTCCATGAATTGTTTGTGTGACTACATAACTCGTAGCATATTTACTGTGACACTTTAGACCGTTTCTCTCCACAAAAGAAGATGAGAGCCCTATTGTATATTGTACTTTGACCATGAGATTCGTTCATGCTCTTAGGAGTCGTGAGTCATGTTCTTCAGTAGGCGCGACACACATCGCTCCAAGATCAAGCACTAACGCAAGTATCAACGGATGATTGGCAACATTGAAACATTTCGTCAATAACTTTAAACGTGTCTATTGAGTTATGAATGTTAACTGTGCGAAGAAAAAAAAAGTAAGAAATTGAGTTAGCATCATAAAGAACTCCCAAAATATGTCGTATATTGAATTAATTTTTGAGACATAAACTCAGTTCATTAATAAGAGTAATCATAGTTGATGCAGTGGATAACAAAATAAATGTTGAAATACCACTTAACGTATTTGTGTAAATTCTATTCCCCACTCAAATAAGATGAGACCAAAATTAAGGAATTGTTTTTACACAATTCGCCCCCTTTTAACAGATTCAAGGAACGGAGTGTATTTTAACAGGAAAATATCAATTGCTGAAGAGGAGTGATTTTAGGTATTATCCAAGTACTATGATTAAATGAGAGGAACAATACATTTTTTTACAATAATAATAAGTGTAAATACTTTTATATGAACACACACTCTTCATTTGAAATTGAGAGAAGACAACTTTTGAGATCCAGTTTGTTTGGAAACAATATGTGACCCCGTAACTTACATTACGTACTCAATCCATCGGAATGCAGAAAGAAGCAAATTCTATTTACTTCCCTGTGGGGTCCGTGACCCGACCAGGGGGGGAGGGCGCGGTGTGAAGGGTACAGGGGTGGGGGGAGTGAATGAGTGAATCCTCTTGTGTGTGCATGCGTGTTGCTTGGAAGCGGATGCGTGCGCGTGGAGGCGTGTCCGTGGTCTGCGTGCTGTGACGTCGTCCCGCTTTACTTTAAACGCCCCTCCTCCTCCTCCTCCGTTCTTCTCGCCGTCACTCACGTTTCTCAACGCAAATCCACTTCGCACCGCGATCGTTCTACACGTGGAAACGGCGACCGAAATTTACTTTTAACATGATTGGTAATGACTCTGGCAAGGGTGTCTTTATCTAACCATCTTTTGGTGTTCCATTCAAAACTGCTCTTTTACCAAACCATAACTGGAAGAATTTGTAGTAATGATAATATTAGTACCGACGGTCACAAACATTTATTTCAAATTTATGTAACATTAGGATAANACTCTCTATATATATATATATATATATATATATATATATATATATATATATATATATATATATATATATATATATGTTTTTGTTGTTTGTATTTTTGGGTTGAGTTACTCAAATCTATACCACGTTATGAATCTTTATGAAACTCGATGAAACTATGTGAAAGACGAGACACCGCACTCTTTGAATTTTTCATCCGTACTTGTGGTTATCGTGAAAGTTTTGGGGAATGACGGCGATTTATTGGGGAATGGCGTGGCCCAGGAGGGTGAGTAGGTGTTGTGAAAATACTCATTCATCAAAAATCATGAAATTGTGTGGAGGGATCTGGAAAAAAGAATTCAAACTCCTCGATGACACAGGGTGAGCTATGCTAGTATTATTTTTTTAAATGTGTGTGAAATTTGTCAATAATTTAACAAAATATATTTCGAATAATTGGCAAAAACGTTGCACTTATACATATTTAATTACAAATAGTAGTCGCCATACAGTCTTCACACAGCAAACATTCTCTGCATGGGTTGGCACCTTGTTTCCTTAGTCCAGAGTCTTCGGTGACCTCAGCCGTTTTCTGACGCAGCGTCGATGCTCTTCTTGACAATCTCTTCAGAGACGTTCATCACACGCATCTACCGCGATTCCATCCACATTTCTTTCGGTAGCTTTACATAGAGAGGTGCACACACCCGTTCCGTCGAAGTAGCATCCGAATTAGGCATTATTCATATATTATTATTATTATTATTATTTTTCACAATCATGACTTTATAAATTATCAATACAAGGGTCTATTTGCACCTTGATTTTCCTTTGGCTCTATTTTCGCCTAGAAGGTTGCGCCTTAGACCAAATTGAAGGGTGCATCACCTACCGGCACTATCAACCAACATTCGCTGTATCACTTGAGAAAATTTAGAAAATTTAGAAAATTTTCGTAATTTTTCCTAGTCTCCATCCTGGTTCTCTTGTAGTTAAAGATCACTTCATGTTTTCCCAAAACTACGAGACATTTCCTTCTGTCAGACCCATTCAACTCACATTCACAAAGAACGTGCTCTGGTGTATCCACCCCCTTATCACTCGTAGACCTACGTTCCTCACTGATTATACCTGTTTTTGTCAACTATGTATAAACGTTTCCACGTCCCATTATGAATTGCAATAGATAGGGGTTAGAATTAAACCGTGCTTGCGATTTTTCCGTGAAATGGACGTCTGGTATTCATTCATGACATAATCTTCTAGTTGTACTACTTCGAAATAGTATTTGCCAAATTTCCAAAAGTCTCTTTGTACGTTGCTCGTTTTACTCCCGTACATATCTCTTCCCCATTTATCAAGATATTGAGGACCTCTCTTCAATACATTTTGGAATCGTATTGACTTTTTTATTTTTTGGGGGGGGATTTTCGTCGAAGACAGCGTCAAAAAACAGATGGGTGTACCAGGCCGGCCATTAACTCTGGGGAAGTCGTATGGAAAATGGGACGCAACTCGAAAACCAAGGCGCAATGTCTGATAATATTCTACAAGGATACAAAGAGGAACCTAAATCACAAACTATATCCTGAAACCAGTCAAATCGATGGTCTCCCCTTGTGAGTTATAATCATCAAAACGGTACTTATCCTGCCAAGAGACATATTAAGAATCGGTAGTTCTTGTCGAACCATTGTAAAACGTATAAAAGCGGCATTTATGACATGCGAGATTCTAAAGTAGAAATTCGCCATGATGCCCGTTGAGGTGTTGGATGCCGGCAACTTTAGTAGATATTTTTTATGGTTTTCCTGGTTACTTCAGACAAATGCTGGGATAGTACATCACCCAATGGGTCTCAAACTGTACTCCATCCGTGGAAATTAAATTTAAAAAATAGTATCTCACTTGAAAACGTCACACATTGCAACGAAACTAGAATAAAACGCGTGCAAACGATCATCTGTGTATCATTCGTTACGCACAGAGCGAGATGAACTTGTGTTTCAGGCTCCGCAGCTTCCAACATTTTCCTCCAGCGCCCGAGATGTGCATTGAATTGCTGCTTCAACACTTGGAAGAGTTGCTTTATCGTAGAAAACTGTTTCTACAGATTCACACCTCTGTATTAGGACACATTTCGTTACTGAATCACGGAGTACTCGTTTATATTTTAAGGTAGTAAGAACGACCAGGCGAATCTTTTTTTTAAGTGTTGATATTTTTTAAAAGAAAGAATAGACGAGCATCTCTCAACTCGTCTAATAAAGTTGGACCTTCCGGGAAAGTATTTGAATCAAACCAACTTGAAGTTGTACTGGATCTTACAGAGAAAGTCAGTGAAAGGGATGAGTGTTTTTAAATACATCGCCATATAATTTTACATGAATTCGATATAAAAAAAACTATATGCCACGTGTCACAAATTAGAACGGAAAAGATCGGAACGAAATTTTCTTTGTTTCCCGACAATTAAGAAAGTTATATAACAAAAACAGTCTCTAAACTAGAGAACACTGAAGTCAACTTTTCCCGATGGGGTTAGAAAATTTGTAGCTTTTCACATTAATGTCCCAGTTCATATAGCTGTGACTACTGAAAAGCAAACCTTCCTTCCTCTATCCAGTTCCTCCTAGTATCAATAAGTCTAACTATAACTAACTACTTCTACTAACCCCTCCACTTGGACCAAGTTGTTGGTAAACCCACCTACTAACAATAACCCTATCACCCAACTCCTATCGCTCAATGTAGATAAGCTTCAATAGCACTTAGCTACATTTTCTCCCATTTACAAATAAAACAATATAGAAAAAAGTAAACTTGCCGAACATTTTACAAATAAATTATGTCAATTTAAACTATATAATTAATAATAGGGCATTTTTAATACGCCAATTAATGAATTACTGTCAAACGACAATTTTTATTATAAACAGAATAAAGAAGTATTCAAAGTTTCATGAGTGGGTTTCATGTGTGATTGTATAGCGCTTGCCTTGACACTCGTACTACCTTCACGCCTCGGAGGTAAATGATCCATCCTTTATCGTTCGCTTGCAACGCGCTTGATGTTAAATCTTGAATACCGTTATGATATTACTAAGTAAATCAGTTTTTTTTGTTACCATTGATTTAGTTCACGGTCCCCCACTTGTGACCCACTCTTTTGATACTACATTTGATTGTTTCGTGACTTGATTCACTTTAAAGATAAATACACAAGTTTTATTTTGACTGGTCATTGAAAAAATTATAAATATCCAACGAATTAAAATATTTTTTCTCTAATTTTTTTTATTCTTTCGAACTAATACGATCAAAGACAGCACCAAGAAATCTATAGAATTCCGTTCTGATGAAATAAAGAAGACATAAGAATACTTCTACTTGTAATTTTCGGTCGAGAAATTTCATTCAAATTATATAAAGTATAAAAATCAAAAAATATTTTAAGGAGATACATCATGTAAGTGCATAATATGATACAAGATTAATGAATAAGTATTCCTTGGAATTGGTGAGAATAAATTAATCGGGATCTGATTTACCAATGAAATCCGTATATTTTAAAGGTAGAAGTTCCCCACGAAACAGTGATGGTTTCTAAGACTAAATTACTGTAGTAACTCGTATACCGTAGTTGATTCGTATGTAACTCTTTTGTGTAGCGAGTAACACCCGCAGCAATGTCAATCGCATGTGTAGCGATCATCCACCCTTAGTCAAAGAGCGTTGTATCATTGAGAAATCGTTTTCTGCCCGTCTCCTTCTTCATGTAATGTAATTCTATTGTAATTTCTTCCATTGCTTCTTTTCTTAATCTCGAATTTAGAGGTATTTTAATAGTTACGATTTATAAACAATATTTTCGGAATAATCTATAGGTCTATAATAATACGTAAGTATGAACTATTTTTTGTGTTTTATTAAATACAAGTTTTTTTGGTTTTCTGTTAATATTATAATACGTAGCGAACTATTTCTATTCTCAACTGTTAAGGATGTGCTGAAACGTTAAATCCTTAGCCTCTGCCCTAGGGCTCTTGATCGGAATTGATGGGATGGTCCCTTGCTTGCTTCCGGAGAATAAATTAGTTGATTGACCTCCTGGTGGACATAAGTAGTTTTTAACTACTTTTTTGAGGCCAAAATAATTCATTTAATGAGGGAAATCTGTAGACCAAGTCTCTTCAAATCCACATTTATTCACTTCCTACTACATGATTCCTTCTGTAATGTAACGGTATTGCTTCTATAATTTTAATAAAAATACTCAATACCATTTTAATGATTCATTACATATTCTTTTACGTTCTAGTTGGTGGATTCATCAAATATTAATTTCCTTGTGCACTTTATCATGCCTCATGAAGAATTCATGTTAATTTTTCATGTGTACATGTTGAGTGACGCTGATGGCACAAACATAAGCTAGGCATCGGTTTAGGTATAATACGCTGGTACGAACTTTATGACCAGTTATTGCCAACCTGCTACATCATCTGCCAGTGGACGGACACTTTCTGTGGGTTTCCACTTTTAGTCTCCTACGCAGACAGGTCTTCAGCGGCACAAACAGATAGATCCCTTCACCTCATATTTTGCTAAAACTAAGAAGTCGAGAAATCTCTCCGAAAATGAGGCAAAGTTAATATGTTAAGTGGTCTGATGAAGATTTATGAAGTTTATCGCAATAGCACAGGCAAATGCCTCATAAACCTTGTTATTGCATTATGGGGACAATATTAATGAATTACTGTTACAATTACTCATATAAAACATCCGATAATGCAGTGAAGTGTTAAGCAACACCCGGAACGCTCTGGACGATAAGTGCTTAAGGACTGCAGAATTCTAAATGAGTTTTATATTCGTTGATCCTAATTTCTAATTACATTAATAAATATAAATAAATTTATTCTCATAAAAGCAGTCCAAAGTGCGTGGAGGACAATAAACTAATTTACTCTTATAGTAATAAACTATTTATTATAAAAGTTGCGTATTTTTATCTTACAAATAGAGAGTTGAATTTGACACTAGATTTTGATTGAATACTTGTGTAACGTTGTTCGTATTCAAATGATATTTTTCTGGCTTTTGATGCTATAGCTACTGAGTTACCAGAGGGGTTTTTATGCTTTTCTTCCGGGGTTCACAGAGGGTAGTACTGCACAATTTCTTTACCTCGAAACTAAGAGGAGGTGTGGCTGCCATTTCGATTCAGTCGTTTTACTACGGAGTTAAACTCATA
Source organism: Laupala kohalensis (assembly GCA_002313205.1). NCBI lineage: Eukaryota > Metazoa > Arthropoda > Insecta > Orthoptera > Trigonidiidae > Laupala > Laupala kohalensis. The sequence goes on along the minus strand of NNCF01131073.1, from coordinate 964,069 downwards.
TACACAATTTTTGTGTCAAATTTGACGACGTGAAGATTCCGTGTTGGAGTTGTTTCGGCGCAGGAGTCTTCCTATAGTTACCATGGTTCAACGTTTTAAATTCGTCGATATTTTCAGCTAATGTTAACAAATAGTATTTGTTTATTATTATAAGAATAGTACGATCTTGATCTCTTGTTAATTTAACTGTAATTTCTTGAGATTAAGTCACAAATTAAAAAATAAAATAAAATTCTCTTCAAACTTGGAAATGTTTCGATATATATCATCTTAACTTTTCGAACATAATATCATCATCATCAGGGCTACAATAAAAGAGTAACGCGAAAATTAACACCAAGTATACAAAAAGTATATAAACAAATAACAAAGTAAACTTTTTAGGACTAAAAATTATAAACTAATATTACACGCATTACATAAAATACTACTCATACATAATTTACATGATATGTAATATTATGAGTCATACTCAGAATACATAATTTTACATACGAAGTTTAGTTTTATAGTTTGCTCTACTAGTTTATTCATTTCCTGCTCTTTTCTAACGTGCAAACTATACAAATATGGTAGAGTCTACCTAGAACACATTGATAGGGTGTGTTGTTTGAAAATGACGCGTGCTCACTCTCCAGTACATTGCCGTAAATACCGTAACATCTCAGAGAGATTCGAACTCTGGTCGCTTAGCTATAGCACCTTCTGAGCTAATAATTATTCCGCGCAGAAGAAATATCCGTTCGCTGAACTACTTTCTAATGCGGCACGCCATCCATAAACCGCGCCGCGCGAGGGGCTAATAGATCCGATCGACAAATAATAGCACGCGCCCAATGGCCGATCGATCGACCGACATACCAATGAGATCGACTGCCGGAAGGCAACTTTCTCCACCTGCGCTTGTCATACGTCAAGTGCGAGGAATCTCCTCCCGAGGGTCCTTCCTACACAGATTGGAGTTTTCTCCCACTCACCAATTTCGTTGCTGCCGCGCCGGAGAAATTTCCGTGGAACCATTCACAGGACAACCACGAATTCAGCGCTTGTTGAACCCAAGATATATGGTTATTCGGGTGATGAAAGTTATCGGTGTAATCATCCATTACAGATGAGGTTTCGATTAGTATTATTTGTGAAGGAGTCTGTGCTGATTTCCAAGATTCAACACGATGAGATCCGTGAGTTCTAGTTATTTTAGGAACGAATTTTGCTCTGTTGGAGGAATAAAGAGTAATGGAACGTCGTAAAGCACAGAGTTCCATTTCATACCAGCAGTCATGCATACTCGGTCTTCTTTACTAAACGAACTTTTTTAAAGAAATAAACCGCAGATATATGGGGTGTATTAAACAGTTGTTAATGTTCCCCAAAAACTTCTGAGCATTTTCTTTGCTACCAATTTCGTATTTCTGTAGCACTAATTGTCGTTAACCTTATCTCAGGGTGGAAATGAAAGTTGATGAAAGAAAATTGAATGAAGAATGAATCAACTCTTCTTACTTAACGAAGAACAATTGTTTTTGACGTAATAAAACTATGAAAAACCGATTATATTGTGACGCTGGATTATATTGTATGAATTCATTAAGAAGGCGAAATTTGCGTAGAAAAGTAGAAAGTTGTACCATCATGAGCGATATGAAAGTAAGTTCATTACAGGCCACGCAATTTATAGGACACCACCTGTACGGAAATGGAGGCGAGGGATGATTTCGTTTTCAAGATTTACATCTCCATATAAAGTGTCGCAGAAGAATATTTACAATACATTACAAAATTCGTTTACCAAATTTTTAAAAACTCTTTGGAACATCATAAGAAAAACTATTTTTAATTTAAAGATAAAGTAAAAACAATAATAAAAAAGAACTTCAAATGAATGTACAAGAGCATACCGACAGCGGCGGTCTTGTGGTAACGTCTTCGCTTCCACGATCTCGCTGAGCGGTGGAGCGTGGGTTCGAATCCTGCTCGGCCGAACTAGGTGAGGTTTTCAGCTGGGGTTTTCCTCACCTGCTCCAGGCAATTGTCGGTTCCGTACTATATGTTTTCCCGCTACCCAACATCTCTCGTTCCCAATTACCTTACCCAAGTCCAACGATTAGGTGAAAGAGCCTGAAGACCTCATTGCCTGAACCTCCTTTTGCCAAAAGGCATAAAATAAATAAATAAAAATACATTAATTAGATCAATTCTATGAAAACAAAACAATATAAAGAAAAGATATGTATTTCACAAATAACTGAACTATAGTTATATTTCAGTAGGAGCACTTCAACTCTATTATATTGACTATTTGCGAATCCCGTTAGGTTACTTTTGATGAGGTATTCGAACCCTCTGATACAAAATCACATCTGTGACAGAAAATGATTTTCTTTCCTACCTTAACCATCGCGATCAAAAGGACGTATATATTTCAGCTTATTACAATTAAAATCGTCGGGTATAATACAATAGCATGTTTATACATTTTACTTATAATTATAAAATAAAATTATCTTCATTCCTTTTGTTTGCGAAAGATTTAATATATAATTCCAGTGTTCACCAATTCATACTGCAAGGTTTTCTATGTGGTCAATATCCAAACCGTTGACACCAAATACAATCATAAACATTTCTACACTAGTCTTCCATTGGGTTTGAATTCTAGGATAATTTTATAATAGAACAAAATCTACGAATCATATTTCTTGTGCTCGCATTTCGGCGTAAGATGTTGAGTGATACATTATTTTACATTGGGGACGTGTGGCGACCCATTGTGATTTGGGCCTGGAGAAATCAAAAGGCTTTCTCTGGAAATTGCACGTTGAAATACGTATAAGGAGATCTGTTGTCACGATATCGAAAGGGAGTTCTTTATTGTATGATGTCTTGAGAAGTGGAGTTGTGTCTTCAGTGCCAACAATATCGTTTCAGGGAAATTTTGAACAGGACAAAATGTCTGTACCTCACTTTTAATAATACAATTGCTTCGTAAGATTTAATCAATGAACGAAACTCGATATCGGATACTCGAGCCTGACTTATATACTAATATCATACTACATTAAATCGTGGAAATAATTTTGTATTTGTTTTCCAGTGTTTCTGAATGATCTGAGGAGACTTATTTTGGCATTTTATGATTTACTTTTTAAAAAGATAAATATGCATAATAGCTACAACACGAAATACTTTTAAAATGTTTTGCTTTTCCTACATCACTTTCTTTTTCATTTTTATTTCTTTTTCGCTACATATAGAGAGCGGGTCTTTCAATCTTAAACACTTTATATTCTTCAACATTTCTTTGTTTTATTATTTTTATATCCGTGAGAGACCAGGCAGCAATATTACGTTCTGTCTAGGAAATGAGCATGAGCTCGATGAAAATTACTTTCGGTCCATCATCTTTCTGGAAGAACCTAATAAAGTGATGCAATAATATTATATTAAATTAATTGAATTATTACTGAACCGCGAATGAAAAGCATCCATTGAAATATAGACATACTGCATTGACAATATTCTCGTCTATATCGTAGTACTCGTAGGGTTAAAATAATACAATAAGCTCACTCTAGAGCGAGTATGACATGCTTCTATAACCGACAGCATAGGTGTAGTGGCAGCGTATCCATCCCGACTGTGGATTTGATTCCTCACTCGGCGGAACTAAGTGAGATTTCTCGTTAGGGTTTCCCTCATGTAGTGCAGACGATTATTGGTTGAGTACCTTAAGTTCTACTCTATCCAACATATTTCCTTCCCAATTTCTTATACCATTTCATTGTTAGTTGGAAAAGCGAGTCCTGTGGCCTGAACCACACCACAAGACAAACAATAAAATATAACAGCAGACAGTAAATTGTACCATTTGGAAATAAATCTAGCTTATATGCGAAGACTTAACTTGAACATACTTTTTTCAGATCTTTCTGCGAATACCTGAAAACAATTAGAGGAGTTCTCCGTATGCAAACTCATTTACGACATCACATTTTCTACTTATCGAAACCTTCTTGCGCTTTCCTGAATAAACATGAACTAAAAGAAATAATTTAATAGAAATTCTTGATCACGTGTTACAACAGGAATAGGAATCCTTGAGATATGTCGTATACAACATCCGTCAGGTTGCCAACGTTCAATAAGTCTTCGTCAGCGCTCTCTGCACCGTCGCAAGACATGTTCCCCCACCCTAGCCCGGGTTTTTCTCCGGTTTTCCTTCGGGTAGAGGCGGATTTCTTATAGAGGTTCTCTAGGCTTTGTCTAGGGGCGTGTTTATTGTAACAATAAATCGTGAATTTAGCGTGTTTTCAACTCTTATGATTTTTAAACATTATACTCAGAATANTTTTTAAACACTATACTCAGAATAATCTATAGTTCGATAATAACTTGTACATGTAAATTTACAAACATATTTGCGTTAAATTACAAACATATTGACATTATTTATGTTATAACTCGCAGCTAACTTTTTATCTTATCTAGGAACGCTTTTGCTGAAATTTTTGAATCCGCCTCTGCCTTAGGGCCCTTGATCGGAATTGATGGGATGGTCCCTTGCTTGCTTCCGGAGAGTAAATTAGTTTATTGTCCTCCACGTGGTCATACGCAGTCTGTACTGTTTTTTGACAATAAATTTAAATTTTTTTTTTAATCTTTAAAATTCAAGAACATCATGATCATCACTACAACACGACGCTTTGTGGAATGCCGATGTGTTTTGATGTCTTGCGATAGTTAAAGACTCTATAAAATGAATGTCCTGATGAAGACTTATAAAAGTCGGAACGTTGGCAAACTGATGGATGTTGCATATCAGCAAATGTCAAGAATTCCTACCCCTAAAACAAATAATTTTCTGGCAAAACGCTGTCAGTTCTGCATGTGAAAATTAATTTATTCAGAAGGAGAAATTCTAAAAATATGATGACATTATTCAGTTTTTCCCACGCGAGTCCACAATACTCGTACAATACTTCATGAAGAGAAACTGGAACAAGATTGTGCATGTGGATTGTGACCAAACCAGACTTGAAATACCATACGCATCCATACTATTCAGGTGGCGTGTACCTGTGAGACTTCAGTTACACGACACGTTTGAGAGCAATAAACTCGTGGGAAAGAATGCGCATGAAATATTTGTTACAGTCGGTATCCTTGGAAACGGAATTGCTCTACATTCTACTTACATTACAACTTGTATGCGATGATGCGGAATAAAATTAATATACATACATTTGGAACTTAGCTTCATGGGGTTGAATACAGAAATGAGAGAAAATAACTTATAGTAGATAACGAACAAATGGATAAAAATTCACTGACTGAATCAATTATAATATTCACGCAAACATTATTACATCCACATCTAATATCTAATTCGCTTTTTTATCAAAGTTATTGACTTACGTTTCCTGAATAATTTAGCGCAAACAATTTGGTCATCTTCACTTGATATTCTTCATGTCATTGACTTAGACATTGAAGCATGTAGTGCAATTCTTGTCTTTGTTTTCTTCTCGGCGAGTTTCCTCCTTGATTTCAAATCACAATGGCGATGCGAAATTATTCTATGAACGTACAAAATGTGATATAAAACACGTCTTGGCACGTGGCTATCCGGATCAGACTAGTGCAACACTCCTTAAGATCTTTCCTCGTTGTAAATATCTTGGTAAGTCTAGTCGTACGTTTATCATTCCTGGAGCCTTGGGAACGTTGTGCCTCGTTATTAACTGAGGGGATTCGAGGTGGATCGGTTCTTTCCGTCTTCACATTCACTGTCGGCTAAGCTCGGATATCAAAGACTTGTACGGCTCAATGCCTCAGTACACGGTCTGAAATATTTGTCACGACACGCTCCGTGTAAATGGGATGCGGCCAGAAACAGACCGACCATAAGGTCACGAGTGACAATCTTAGTCTTTACTGTTTTACAGAGTCAACTGGGGGTTAATAATAGTTTGCAATACTATTATAAAGCTTGTCTGTCGTCAATGCCTTCTTTAGAACAGCATCTTTTCCTCAAACAGTGGGAAATGGTCCGAATTATTAATGAGATATCCGAGCAAAATATGATACACGCTCTCCCGGAAAAGGCTGTTACTAACGTGAAGCAACTAATAATGCAATGGATCTCAAACGATGGATACGTAGTTTAACATATTTATGATACGTTCTTCGAAATCATGAATTTGTTGATGGAGATGTGTATTTTTACTTATTTATTTATGTATTTATGTTTTGGGGCGGTGTTCAGGGTGTGAATAAATTGGAAAGAATCTCACATTGAGAAATTTGGATGGGATCTCAGTAGAAAGGACACATGACAGGGAGTACTGTGAACCGATTGTAGAATTTGTAAATGGGAATTGTAGCTTAGTGGAGGGGTTAGTAGAAGTGGTTAGTAGTTAGTTATTGATACTAGGAGGAGCTGGATACAGGAAGGAAGGTTGGATTTTCAGTAGTCACAGCTATATGAACTGGGACATTAATGTGAAAAGCTACAAATTTTCTGACCCCATCGGAATCGAACCCGGGATGACTTGACGATGAGCGACAACACTACCACCTGCGCCAACCGATTAGAATCACTAGCATGTGAAGTAAGCCTATTAGGATACATGTGAGTGCAAATTTTATAAATGTATTTTACTGGAGTAGGTAAGACCCCTTTAAAACCATTCACACGTCTGCAAATGGCGTTCCAACGCTTAGGTCGCTCACCTCGTCAGCGCATTATCTCTCAACAATTGCTCACATTGTTCCTTCGGAGACCTACATTAACAAGAGAGCACGCGGAGCGGAGCGCCAACGCTGCGCTCTGGCGGTGAAGCGTGAAATAAACCCAGCTTCGCACGCGGCTCCAAATGAACGACTCATGAGTAACCGGGTAACTCCGGCTTAGCAATTAGGATTCCATTGTGTGCTGACTGCTATGCAACTGGGCTTTCTACGATGGAATCATTTTCTTCGGAAGAATTTGGAGTTGTTAGAAAATAATAAAGAAACTTATATATGTATTATAACTCGCAGCTAACTTTTTATCTTATCTAGGAACTTTTGTTGAAATTTTTGAATCCGCCTCTGCCTTAGGGCCCTTGATCGGAATTGATGGGATGGTCCCTTGCTTGCTTCCGGAGAGTAAGTTAGTTTATTGTCCTCCACGTGGTCATACGCAGTTTGTACTGTTTTTTGACAATAAATTTATTATTATTTATTAACTTACGAAACCTAACGTATAATTTTGATATTTCTGCAATTTTTTTAAGAAATAATTTTGATGAAATTTACACAACACTGTATTTAGGGATTTCTACAGTAATCTAATTTGATCTCATTCCCAAAGTTTTAGGACTTTTTTAAATATAAAAAACACATAATGGATTCCAAAGAACATATAACTTTCAAAACCTCCTGATAAATGTTTCATATCTTCTATTTACGTGTCCATCTCCTTCTTTCTGAATATTTGGAGACAAATCGATCAAACCTGTGAAGTGGAGAATTGAGAATTATTTATGTTCATCTGGAGTATAGAGTGCCATGAAGACACGGAGAGAATAATTTCCTTTTCACAAATCCCAGTAAATGAAAATTAATTAATCAGTTAGCGCACACTGGCAACACGACTAGCTGTGCTTACGACAGTTTGTCGTCGGTGTGTACAGTACCACTGATCGCAGCTTCTTGTCCTTCTCCTGGCTGAGTCGATGATAATTTTGTGGTTTTCCAGTCTTAGTGGCCAGCGTGCGCGGTGCGACAATTCTAGTTGCTACTTTCCAATACATAAACACCGATGTGCGGTAGCCTTTAGTTGTAACAAGTAGGAAGGAAGTGAATATGCCACTTAAATTAATCTATAACAAAATATGTTAAGAAGCTCGAATGTATCATTATTCTTGTTTTCCTAATTGAACGCTTCACTTTTATACACCAGGGCCAGAAATTTCCTGTTCGATTCTAAATTCAACCTCAATCCGATCGCTACGATATTTGTTGATGAATTGTCGTTATGTGAGTTCGGTAGCACACGTGGGTTCTCAACTCAATTCCCAGGAGAAAAAATAACTTAGAGAACTGTTAAACAACTGTTGGCGAACAACAGGACATGTTCCTTTGACCCACAGGAAGCGAGACACAATGTTTTCGCTTCAAAAAGACGATGCGGGTCCTGGATACACAACCAGGATAAAATGTCACACGTTGAAATGAGAGCAAACTAGTTAAGTGTTAGGTCATTTTTCTCCATTTTTCCCCTTTAATACTTGAATAACTTGCCATACGTTGAGTAATATTTTCTTGAATGCTTATTATATTTTCTTCACATTTTAAAAATGTAGACACAAAATGTTTCTTTGATAGTCTAAAATAAATGTTTCACCATTGGAAATGACTGGGATAGTTTTTCTATTCTTTTTTATTTTTAAAATATCTTTAAGATATTTTTACAAAGAATAGAAAAACTATCCCAGTCATTTCCAAATTAAGATATAAACTAAATAATTAAGAGTCGATAAAGCAGTTAAAATCTAAGCAATTAAATAAATTATATCACAAAAGAGCACTATTTTGAGAACTGGTGAGGAGGGTGAGATATTGCTTACGTACAACCTGAAAAAATATAGGACCTAAAACTGAGCCTTGAGTATCTCTGGAAATATGTGACATTGTTTCAAAAAAGTAATAGTTTTTTATTTGTGCTAGTAGTGATTACAGACTAGGATATTTCGTCTTGTTGATACCCATCTTTTAAGTATGAAGTTGGCAATTGATGTAAGAGTCCACCCATTTCGTATACATTTACTTACTGCGTGGGGGATGTATTAGCTCTCTGTCCCTGTCGTGAACGTATTTGGTCCACCTTGTTACAATTGTTGCGTGTGCTGTTTCAATGAATACGCATATTGTCCGAGTGCCATTTCCGCGAAGTGTGGGAAGAGACCTTTGCGACGCTGTTCGTCAGCTTCCGGACGGTCCGTGCGCCCTGCGCTGCTCGAGAGAGGCGGTCGACCTCGTTCAAGAAACCTACAGGCTACGAACGAGACTCCGTCACTTCGTGCACTGTATTGCTGTTCTGACTTTCGATCTCAACAGAGATTTCGTTGCAAGACATCAAACGACTTCGCGAACAAAGAACATAAAGAACGGGAAGATAAGATTTACATCACGAGTTCGGACCAATTTATTTTCTTCTGTAACGACGCTAAATATGGCCTGAGAGAATATCTATTCTACAGGGTATTGTCATTTCAATTTGATATATAAATTTATCAATACAGCACTCAACCCCAATATTTCTTACTGAGTTACATTCTGTTAATTCCCAATTAAACGTTTTAGAACGTTCTGCTCACTTTACAGCAATTTAATACGATTTCCATATATATTAGAAACCCTAATTTTACGCCGAGAAAACATTATTGATGTGAGTTCTCTAATTTTGGATGTGACATCCTTATACAAAGGAAGGAAAGTATTTGTCCGAACATTTGCATATGATATCCCAAACTTATAGTTCGAATACTAAAAAGTTGGAATATCATTTCTAAAGTTGGAATGTCACATCCAAAGGTTTGTCCAAATCCTTCCTTTCCAATATATTTGGATCTCACATCCAAACCAGTACATGATTATTTGATATTCATTAGAAGATTTCGTATGTACTTTCTGTTGTTTAAGTAATCATGTAAACTGCACATCCACCTATATATAAAGTACCCAATATATAAACTGCATTTTGCAAGTTCCGTAAAACTGAATTTGATTGATCCTGCATCCATGTTGGGTTGTTGTGGTGCTTTCCTCCTAAGAAGTAAAATTCTAGTAATGTAATATTTTTTATTCGAGTACAGACATTTTCTACGTACATTCTATAAAATGTACCACTTCATTGAATAAAATATTGAAAACAGAAAAATATTTATAAGGAGACCTTTCGGATAAAGACACATTTATGTTCTTCGCTTATAGTTTTCTTCTTGAATATTAATTCTTTCCTGATTTGTGTCATTACTCATTCCAAACCTTAATGAGTAAACTACTACGGCTGAGTTTTAATTACTCTTAAAGAACGCTGAAAAAAAAAGTTAGATAGCTCAGCCTAAAGTTAGCTGTGATAACTCACGCGTTGGCTGTCTAGCGGACAGACAGTAGCATTAGCTGCCACAGCTTATGCTGTAGCTGACCTAAAACAGTTTTCGTCTGAACGAGACCGATTTATTATTACTGCGGAAGCTAACGCTGTCTTGTCTGGGAGGAAGAAAGTTACAATAACAGTTACAGCGTATATGTTAAAATCGAGAAGAAACATCGAGTCACGTCGAATCAGTATTACACGCTTACTGTTTGGCAACATCATCTACTATAGGTTCCTTTTTCTTATCTTGTAGATTAGCTAATTAAAATGTGAGAGCTAATGCTGTACGCTGTGATACAGAAGGTCAAAAAGTCACGTCATAGTTGGCGGATCTTAGCTGTGCGAGCTCATGTATTGTGTGTCCGACTGACAGCCAATACATCAGCTACCCCAGCTGAGGTATTTTTTTCAGTGCAGTACCAGACGGACATAACCTATTAAGCTTAAGACGACAGACTAAATTTTATATATAATTAATCCTAAAAAAGTTTCACATAGCAAATTGGATCTTAAGTTAATTAAAATCATAATTTATTTAATGAATTAGTAAACCAGTTATTCCAGTCTCTTCTTAAGTAGATTCACGTTATATGATCGTGTATGTTTTCTCCTTGTAAATGTTGCGTATCGAATCTTGTATATTTCTTAACTCCTTTCAAAATACGTAAATTCGTCGTTTGTTTCATGTTCTACGTCGTACGTGTCTTGTCTTAAGTGATTGTCTTAAGTGATGTGGTATGCGAACAAACCTCTCTTCCTGATATGAACTATCCACATACCTTAATCGGGCACATACTGATAGAAATAAGAGAATAAGGAAATAGATACTGATTCGAGGGGAGAAGACTATTTCAAAAATTATAATTTATTTCGTCATTTTGAAATATTTTCAATACCCCCCCTTTTTTTTGTAACGAGTCTTCCATGTCATTACCGCAACCTGTGCTTGTAACAAACACAAAATGCAATTTTCGATATTGAATATTTATTTTGTTTTAAATTTTATAGTCATTTTACTTAAATTTGAAGCATTATTGCACTGAAGACGAGAAAAAAATTATAATCCTCTCAAGACGAAACTCCACATAGCTGGTCACGTAGTTTGCTCTACTACAACTCACACGGAGGTAAAGCGCTCTATCAATTGCTTTTTGCCTGCAAGTCATTTACACGCGCAAAAACAAGTATTTATAAAAATTTATTACTTTTTACTAATTTTCTTTCTTTACGAATTAAGTTGTACTCTCTTCGAGGTTAATTTCAAGAACTTTTGTCCGAATGAACAAGGTCCGCTAGCAGACTAGATCAACACCAACACTACGGCGATCTCAACGAGCATGCTTCCTCAGATAAATAGTTAAAGCAGTTAATTTAGTTTCAAATACTTATTTTTATGTTATTGAAAACATGAGCTGTTCTAAAATGCAGTTCATTCTGATACTACAGCGAATGAAGACGGGGTGGAGTTCAGTCATACTATTCCTAATACATATTGGCTACTCTCTTTCACTGATTCTTATAGGACGTTTAATAATATTCTTTTTATTTATAACATAAAAAGTTAGTATTTCCAAATATCCATCACGTTACATTTAGGTTACGGATGAGATTTTGAAGCAAACTTTCCTCGTTATAATTTATTAACCCTTGTTCGGTACCCGGAACTGCGCTAGGAACCATCGCGTCTCTGTGGAGAGAATGACCTCCAGGAAGTGATGTCCTAGAAGACTGAGCTACTCATTAGTTTGCATTAGTGAAGTATTCCATTATCAACGAGTCATGTATTGAGTGAGGTCTTAGGCCCTTTTTATGATTTTCACTCTTGTCCTCTTAAAACTCACAAATGAGTAAAAAAAATTTCACTAGAGATAATAATCGTAATAATAAATTGCTTTAAAGTGGTTATAAACAAATTGAGAGAGTGAACGGGTATAAAATCTAAAGTTATATTGTTTCTTCTCTCTGCTTATAACTAATTTCAATTAAAAGAGCCCAAATGTTTCAAAATGTCCGTTGCGTCAGAGTTCTTAATGCGTTACTTGAATGGTTAGAGAATATATTGAAGAAGACAAATAAAATTGTCAAAACAATGGCTTCTATTAAAAACTTTAATCGCCATTTTTTACTGTTGAAAACTCGTGTAAAACGTGGATTATGAAGAAAAGCAAAACGCTCCTCCATTCTGTACGAATTGTCGACCAGTAAGTAATTTGGAACAAAGGAAGCAATCCTTCATTCTTTTTTTCTCAGTTGTTTTTCGTCATGGTGACCTTTATCGAAATGGGTTTGTGTTCCGCTTCGTAAAATAAAGCGGATATGAGAAGGGGTTAAGAACAAAGCTCCTGCCCTTTCTAAATCCGCTACAATCTTCTTCAGTGACTGAGCACATTCACTGTGAGAACGAAGATATATTGAGGGATCTTCGGGTCTGGAATTTCTTAGAGACAAGAAGATTCCAGATGTTCATAGATATGTCAAATGCAGTGTGAGATAATTCTAATAAAGTATCGTAAAGCTTCTTATATAAAGAGGATTCTTTTTTCCCACTAATGTTTTTAAATCTAAATTGATAGGATGGTCCCTTGCTTGTTTCTGGGGAGTGAATTAGCTTATTGTTTATGTAATTTAAAAAAAACAATGTTTATCCTTGTGGGGATACCGGATGATACGGGTAAAGAGAAACTATTGCACCAGATCACTTTTACTGAAGAAAGTTCGCACTGGAGACTATACCACTCCCACAGTAGCTATTGAAATGTAAATTCCAGTTTTGGACGAAACGAACCTTAAACTAACTCTTGGAGAACAGGTTAGCACCAAAAATATCAACTTTCGTGGAGGGTGAGGAGTAACAGCTTTCTTGGTCGCACCAGTTGATGACAGTTGCTAACAACATGTCAATGAACTGGGGAAAATAGTATGATTTATATCGTTCAGGAAACTTTCACTCATAAACAGAATCACTGATTTGACGAATTATATTCATTGACACTATAAGACGAGTACTTAAATCTTTTGGAACTCTACTCGAAAACGAAAGGAAAGACTAAGACTACATTGTTACAAATAAGAAAACATGATTATAAACTTGCATTGTTTTTCGAGTAAAAATAAGACCCCGTCAGTATGATTTCGTTATTAAATTAAATTCCCTATTCAAAAGTCATAAAAACAGAGTCGGTCCAACAGAAATGTAGCAGGAAGAACTAGCTTGGAAAAACTGCAAACCTGGATATATTGACTTTAAAATGTTTAATACCCGGAAATATCCAGCCAAAGTACGTATTCTCAATTACGCTTCTTCCATAATCCATTTTTAAGATAGCAGCTCCCCAAAGTACATAATTTAAACCTTCATTACAATGAGGGGTGAATAAGGGAATAATCTCCTCGTACACATTGCGGAATCGGAATGTTGTACAACTGTCGTTCAATATTTTTTATTCGTCTGAGACGAGAATCATGAGCCGTGTCTGAACAATGAAAGATTGGTTAATTTTATCGCAATATGAACTGGCAAATAAGATTCCTCTCAATTGCAGATATCGGCTACAACTAGCATCCAGTTCAGCTCTAAACGATACGAAAAGATCCTCACGAACAGATTAGTTTTCTGACGAAGGCTTTTCTTGATTTAGGTGCAAGGACGGGATGAGGTGGCCAGCATCACTCAGCTCCGGAGACTCGATCGGAAGACACCCGGAATTCACTTTATACCAAACTGAGTGGGTCTGGTAGACGGCGAGGCGTGATTTCCGCATGACTCTGTCTGAGGCAAGGACATGAAGTTGAATAGAAAAATAAAATAAATAAATGACATCACCGGGTTCATCAAGCAATTCAAAGTTCTGCCCACTTAGCCACTCGGACTCCACTTTTCATAGCCAATTCAATTTTTTTTTTTTTTTTTTTTTTGCGTTGGCAGATTTTTCACTGTATGCAACGAGACGAAACAGGATGTATGGAGTGCAATAATCTCCTTACGCCAAGCCTCACTAACTGCTACCGGCTTTTCCGTATCACCTGAGGCTAGCGTGTATTCACCATCCACCTAATTCTCTATACATCCAAGCTCTTTAATGACGAAAGTAGGAAAAACAGTCACCTGTCGCTTAAACAGTGACAAGTGAAGCGAAACCCAGCGTTCCGCCAATCAAAGGCAGTTTAGAGAAATGCTTCGCTTCACTGAACTTGTTTAGAGGGGAGGGGGTGGGGGGGGGCGAGTGACTGTCTTTCAGAAAGAGGTCGTACCACTTTCCTTCCCTGCGGCACTACACACACACACTCATGGGGATGGAACAGGAGTTGAGGACAGCGACCTCATGAAGTGAGGATGTCAAATGAACCCTTTGCAGCGAATGAGAAACACCGAGACTGCGGCACGACACACATAGGACATTGTTCATGATTCAGTTGTTCCTAAAAAATATAAGGATACGGAAAATTGTGTGAAGTGAAAAAGGAAAAATTTGAACTATTAATTACCCCCTGCAACCACTGGGGAGAATCTTACCCTTAGAAACTTGCGTACACCGGTTCGTTCCGGATGCTGCTCACGCAAAACCTCGGAAACGTTTCGGAAACAAATTATGCTCTTAAATGTTTCGTAGAAAAATGAATTACGTACATCATCAAAAATTCCATTCTCAGAACGCGAAGAGTAATCTTAAGATGGACCATTTTCCTCTCTCCTCTGTTATACGCGAACCTAACTGTTCATTATTATTTATCTACCTAAACGAAATTCATAATAAATCAGTAATACCACCCTTAAGAAAGGAAGTATCGAAATATTGAAAGACCTGTTTTTAAACAATTAATAAATACTCGGAACGACCTTGTTTATTAGCAGACCAATTTATTTACAAAAACTTGCCTTACACGTCAATATAACAAAGAATTTAAAACTTTTTAACTAGCAAGAACATTACACAACGCTTCTTAATATTTAAATTTACTTTTTTTTTTGTCTTTGAAGACAGATGATATTTATGCAAGTTAATGGAATATGTATTACTAATATTTTCGTTTTTTAATGTTTATTATACTCACAGGTTTTAGTGTAGATGTTTTATCGTTGTTTGAACGCACTCTGAAGCACAGAGATGGTGGGTGTGTTTCTTTCCGAGAAGAAAAGCGTGAAATCACCTCAGACGAAATTCCTCGTCTGCGGCTCAGAGCGTAACGCTCCTCCGCACGTACGAACAGAATAACAATTGGCCGGAGCGAGGCGCGAGGCCAAAAAGCGAATTAAGGACACGACGGGCAATGAGCACTGGACAGACATTATGGAAATTGCGATCACGGTTCTTCGCATTAGAACGGGGAGATTATCTTCGAAAGATTTCAATTTCTACTTGCTCATACTTTATTTTCTCATTTATTCGCGTAAGACACTCTTTTGAAAATTTTAATTGAACACCAAAAAAGTTTCATTTTTTGAAGATTTTGTTATTTATAGAAGATAGACGATACTCAATTTTTTTCGAAACAGTATTGCATGATTAAAGAAATAATGGCTTCCACTGTTGTGTTAATACTTTCCTATAGTTATTGTTAGTCAGTGACTATTGAATACCTATTTTAAGACTCCAATTTTCAAAACTTAGTTTCGGCTTCATGTAAAATATTTTTATTTTAATATTATTCGTTGACAATACATTTTATTTACTTCCTGCTATTTATAGCGTATGCTTAACGTTATAGTCACGTGAACATTTAATTTTTGTACATCTTCAACTCGATAATCACGACTTAAATGAAATACTTTGACAGAAGAGCTATCTGAAACGACATCATTGTGTGACCATTTTCTTGCTTACGAATGTCCCACTTTCTGAGGATTTATATCAGAAATAATTATGGTCTCGTCACTTAATACCCGGTTTACACGGGGAGCCTAGGGAGGCCATTACTAGGGAGAGAAGAATACAGACGTAGAGCAGGCAGCACTCAGTACAATCACAACTTGCGACGAAGTAATTCTTCTCTACTACTCTATCCTAGTCTCAGTTCACTCGTATCGTTGAACTTCGTATGTATAAACATTTTCATCATTTAGTCGTTATGTATAATCGAGTACAGTTTTTATGTTGGACTGAAGTTTGTTGTGGGTGACGTCAAGTTGTGTCATGTTTATTCTTTTGTAAAGCTGATTTAATTAAATAAAAACTAAATTCGACTCTGAATACGTCTCTTCCTGAAATCTTATCCACAGAAACTACATAAAACATGTGAATAGACGGGCAGGGATTGTTGAAAAATTGGGAGAGGTGGACTGTGTTATCAACTTTACTTTAAGACTCTGGCTCATTAGACTTTGAACAATAAACACGCAATACAGATCCTCAGGGATAGCATGTATGCTTGTAAATGAGTCACATCTGGTTGAATTCCCGGAGGGGCAGTAAAAATTTGTAGCGTTTAACATTAATGTCCCAGTTTACGTAGCTGTGACTACTAAAAAGCAAACCCTCCATCTTCTACCAAACCCACTCCCAGTATCACTAACTCTTCCTATTACTAACTACTTCTACTAACCCCTCCACGTGGGCCAAGTTGTTGGTGAACCCAGCTGAGCGGCCCACCTATACTAATACCATTCTACCCTCCTACCTCCTATCGCTCCATGTAGTTAAGCTTCAATAGCACTAAGCTACATTTCCCATTTACAAATACAACAATGACAACAAAAACGCGCAATAACAGTTGAGCACACACTGGGAGTAAGCGGCGCATGCTCTTCATGGGTATAATCGACAGGACAGTGCACAATATTAACCATTATACCATAAAGCTGCAGTTTTCTTCGACAAATACTACAATAAAATATGGAGAAAGGAGGCCACTGATGTTGCTTAGAGTATTTTAGAATAATTGACCCTCTACTATTCCTTAACAACATCTTTTAGTCATAAGTAGCACACACGTCATTTTAACGAAATAAGACTTTTAGACATCTCACTCTCGTTTCCAATCAAACTTTCCTTTTCTAATTGCCTTTTCTAATTCTGTTTTTAGCAAATTTAACTCCAGAGAAATTCGTATATGGTTGTGCGAACTAAACATGGCCTACTTAAAGGAATAATACACTTTTAGGAAAAGTAAATTATGAATCAGTCATTACACCCATATACACTTCTTTCAACAACGAATTAATATTTTCATTTGTTAATATTTTCTCTTGTGATTTAACATTTAATCGTATTTTATTTCTATGTGTAATTTATATAATGTTGGTTTTATGTTGTCTAGTATAATAATAATAGTTATACCACCATTCAGTTTTATAGATCCAACGAGTATGATTATTACAGTTTCAAATTTAATTTGAGAAATTATTGGAAAATTGCCTTCTTTTCCAACGTGAAAACTTCCTAAAACTCTAAGACGTTTACGAAAACCGAAGTGTGGAACAGAAGTACAAAGCTTACTCCTTGTGCGCGTTGATCGTGTGGGAAGAGGCAGGGGAATGGATGCAAAGTGGAATGTGTGGGAGGGAGAAAAGTAAGGCGCGATGGCGCACCTCACTTCGTGGAACAGGTGAAAGGGAAAAAGGAAGTTTGCTCTTCAAAACTCACTATAAGGTCAACTTACAAACGAAAGTCGCATTTGCGGAGACTTTTATGGCATTTCGTTCTCACGACACTGCAACAAGTGACGACGCGATCATGATGAATGTGAAAGTCGGAACAAAGGTTATGTCTCAAGTTCACGAAATTTTCATGAATTCAAAGTCCCCGCACTTTTCATTGGTTTTATCGATTTGAAGTTCTGAACATTATCTACCCAATCACTCTGATTTCAGCAACACATTTCCAGTGTCCATACACGCACACATTAAATTATATTTTCCTTCATGAAATACCTCCATTCGTAATCTTATTTCGATTGCATTTTCTCTCTCTCTCTCTCTCTGTAAATACTCTTTCAAAATTATTCTTTTAATTCCCAATCACAGGACTCATACACTTTCCCACTCTTTCTCCATCGAGGGGGTAAAATTGTGGAGCAAAATTGAAATTGGTATCAGGGCTATTATCATATTTCTTTCTCCAATACATCACGAAAGACTTTACTTCTGAACATGAAAGCCAATTACAGACTTTAAAAGTCAAAGAGTTAATAGAATGTACTAAATATTCCATCTTTATTGAAATGCATTAACTTGTTCATTCATGCATCAGCAATGTTAATTATTGAACATTCTCTATACCTTGTAAGCCATAATGATCTTACTTTCTAATAATTCGAAAGACAAAAAAACATTTTTTATCTTACACGTATCATTGCGGCGACGGTTTTACAATTCAGATGTGACATGAAGCTCGCTCGGAGAAAGGTCCGGTTAATGGGGAAGGGGGATGCTCGTGTAACACATTTGTTTATGAATGACTTAGATTTCTTTTGTTGTCTTTTTCTCTATCCGGATACAATTTTCTAGTCCAAAATTCAACCAAAATTCTTTAAAATTCAACTTCGGTATACATCGGGAACTTCCCGTAATTGTTTATTTTTAACTTCATACCTGACATACGTCTATGTGGAAAATTTCGTTTCCATAATTTTTGGTATACAAAGATAACTCAGAGATGTAAAAAAGCCAGGGATTGTATACACCCTCTTCCAATGTCCATCATTATCCCCCTATTCCACCAGGGAACTCTTGAAGTGTACGATTATCGTGCGTTTTCACACGTGTGCACTTGAAGGGAAAGTTTCCTTCACATCCTTGTTTACTTGGCACTCGAGGTCACGTGACTCCACCCTGCTGACAAGTGACGCACGATTGTCGGACGCATTTCGCACCTCTTTTCTCTTCCCATCATTTGTTTCTTTGACCTCAAACGGACTCACACGCTTCATCGTAGCAATGACCCATGGAATTATGGATCCGGTTTTGATTCCATTGTAGCATTAAATATAGATTCCAGTTACATTTACGGTCTGAAACGGAAGGAAAATCCGGTTCTCTCCAATTCCGGTTACGAATTCACAGTTTACAATTTTTAGAATTATAATTTCAATTGATATGTTTTTATGAAATAACTTTTACAAATATCGTTCAACATAATAGTTTAATGAAAATAAACATAAATTACGTAAAAACAAATGAATAATTTATCAAACAATCTAATAAATTCCAAATGGTTCAATATATTGAAATAGGTACATATTCCTGCCAGTGATAAAAAGTCATTTATATCAGTAAAGATATAATTCCGATCAAACTGTGCGGAAATACCAAACCATATTCGATTATTACTTAAAAGGAAATTGCAGGTCGTTTCATGGTTTCGTCTTCCACTATTCTTGTTACGTTAAAAAATCTTATCACAACGCTCTCGAAATTTTACTTCAAATCATCGTTTATGTTTGACTTTTCAAATTCCTTGGATGGATCCAGAATTGACTTTTAAAATTAAAAAAAAAACTCACATTAAATTTGTACGCCTCTTTTTATAGGAGGAAACGAAAGGAAAGTTCTCTTTGCTTCCTTTATTTCCCTTCCCCCATTTGAAAGTCAATGTGCTCAATCCTTCTATTGTCGAATCAATAAGAGATGTCAGTACGCAAAGTTATGCGCCTCTGTTTGCATTCTGGTGCGGTCGCTTCACAAAGCGTCTCCTTATTTGGGGAAGGAAATGGGATTGTATGTTGACCCAGAAGGAACATTGGGCAAATGGAGAACGCATTCTGACATTGACTTTGTTCTCTTTCGTCATGACTAACTTGGAAGGAAATACTTTTTCACTTCCGAGTTCCCAGTTTTAATATTATTCTTCGTAGTCAAAGCAAAAATTTTAGATTTTTGTTGTTGAATTTATCGCTTTATAACGTGTGAATTACCGGGAGAATGTCTTATATATTTTTCCAGTTACATAGAAATAAACAACATGTAGCAAGGGTGGCAAATTTCATAACACGATCCTCCTTTAAAATATATCTATACATATGTGACTCCTCCCAAATATATTTTACGAGTTTATTGTATCCGTGTATATTACAAGTTTTTTTTTACATTTAGAAATATATATCTGAAAAACAGAACTTGCTCAATTAGGAAAAGGTGGTCAACATTTTAGTAATGAATTTTGAGTATATTTCGCTTCTTCCAGTATTGTTTACTTTCAGTTTATTTACTACTGCATCTCACCTTATCTACCGTGGAATTTTGTGGGGTTAGTGGGGAGGCGGGTTTTTCATGGTCCGTGATCGCAAAACCCTTTTTTTAATGGCCATTTTTCCAAGGTAATTCACTTACGTATGTAGCAATGACGTGATTTACATTAATGGACAAAATTAAGAAAGCTAACTAAAAAATTTTTTATAGCAACCGGCCGCTTTCTCTTTTCTTCAAATCACTATTTTACATAGTTGGATATCGGTGAGGCGATACTAGGATTCATTTTTAAGAATAAATGAAAGATGCGGTGTTGTCTACTAGTAAAATATTTACGCAGATAGTACTTTCGCCAGCTCAGTTGGCATCTTCAGCCTAAAATAAAACGAAATACAAAAATATAAACAAAGGCTGCAAAGTACAAGAATATATTTTGTTTATAAACATTTGAAATTTGTTAAAATTATGAAAATTTGAAACTTGAAATTTGTTAAAATTATTAAAAAAATATTTTGAATTAATTAAAATATAATAAAGTATTTAAGTGTATTGGAGACAGAGTCACAAATTAAAGTAGAATGAATCTGTGAATAAGAGATAAAAACTGCAACTAAATGAAAATATAAAAATATAAATAAGGGAGTTGAATGTACCTGACAATGCCCAGTATCAAAGGGCAAATGAGCCGAAAGCTTGGACGGGGCGCTATTTGAGAACTAGTGGTAAGTAGAATGGATGGATGGATGGGGGGGGGGCGGTTTAGAGCAGGGACCGTGAGCAAAGTCCGTGAGTAAAGTGTTTGTTCCAGGAGGAGAAAGGGTCCTTTGTACCTTCATAGCGGGACATTCTGTTTTAATAAAGTATGTTTGTGGCAATTTTCTAAGATTAGTCTTTTTTCTGAGGGCGTTTTCTATTTCAAGGATGTGTACGTTTTGATCAATGTCGGAAGAGTGGGCGAAAAGGCAAAATGAGATCGATTGCTCTACTGATGTGTAAGGCGTGAACGTGTTCTTTAATTCTGATTTTACATTTACACGTATTTGACATCACAATCATTACAAGACAGAAGGTATACTCCACTCTCTTCTAGGGTGGGGGTGGTGTCTGTTGGTCGTAAAATTTGGTTTTGGATAGAGTTGTATGTTTTGAAAACTGTCTTGTAACCCAAGGAAGAAAAAGTGTTAGCAATTTTGTTGGTAGTTTTTCCTAGATAAGGGATAAATACAGGTTTGAAATTAGATTTGAGGAGTGGGGTTAAAGAAGTGAAGTGCAAAGTGTTTAATTTGGAAGGTTTTTTGTGTAGAATGTTGTCAATTAATTTCGTTGCGTAACCATTGACGTAAGCTATGTGTTTGATTGTATTAATTTCTTTTATGAAGTTTTTTTTGTAGAGTTACGTGGATCGTCGAGTGGAAGGCTGCGTGTTTGTGGGAAGTAGAATGAGAAGATGTGTTGTGTATGACAATGTCAAGTGTGCGTCTGTTTCCGAAAAATGTCAAAAATATTTTTGTTGTCAATAATCTTCATATTAATATCTAAAAAGTTTAGGGATTTTTTTTCTTCAATTTCCCTTGTGAATTTGATGGTGGAGTGCAAGGAATTTAGGAAATCTTTAAAACTGTAAAGCTGTCGAACTGTACCACTCCATAGCACGATGATGTCATCAACATATCTGTACAAATGGATTAAAAACGTTATTTTCTAGACTGTCCATAAAAACGTCTGCAAAGAGGAGTGTGAGAGGGGAGCCCATGGTCAAACCGAAGTTTTGTTTGTACAAGGTGTGGTTGAAGGAAAAATAATTTTTATCTAAACAAAAGGGCAAGAGATTGAAAAGGTCTGAGCGGATCCCTGGAGGACAAGAGGATTTGTCAATTAAATCGTTTAAAATAATTTTGACATTTAAGGGAACAGTTGGAAATAAATTTGTGACATCAAAAGAAATAAGTTTGGCATTGGTGAGGACATAAATGTTTTCAATGTGTTTCGTGAGTTCATGGCTGTTTTTGATAAAAGTGTGGTTGGGTGTGAAATTGATGTGCTAGTGGAAGTAGGTGTTAAGATTTCTGGCTAGTCCATGAGTCATGGAATTGTAGTATGAGACAGTAGGACGGATCGGAACATTTGGTTTGTGAAGTTCCGATCGTGGGGGTTATGTGGAATTAGATGGAATTAAGCATTTAGGTTGAGGGATGAGTATAAGAGTCATTGACGAGAGGTTTGAGTATAAGTATTGGGAAGTTGGATCTTTGTTCACCTTAACGGTGTTGTTTGATAAAAATGTATCAACTTTTCCATCATAGTCTGACCTGTTCATAATTACTACAGTATTGCCTTTCTCGACTTTCGTAATTAAGATGTTGTTTTCCCTAAGAGTAGAATTTATTCTCTTCAAAATCCTCGTGTCACTATGAATTTTTACCTGTTGGTGTGGAGTGTGTAGTTTAATGGTGTGTGCTAAAACAGTTTTAATATAGGAAGGAATGTTATTGGAGTCAAGGTGTGTACAATGTTGTTTGATAGTGTGATTGTTAATGGAATTGGTAAAATTTGAAGCCTTTTTCCAGAATGGATAATTCAGAACTGTTAAATTGGTGAGAAGAGAGGTTTGAAATGTGTGGAATTTCACATATTCTTCACTATTTTACATTTGGGAAACTTTATTTTGGTGTAATTTTTTCCCCCACGATTGCGTCCATAAATCTATAGTAATAAAAGCGAATTATTTGAAATTTCTGAGGTACGGAAACCGGAAATAGTAATCGATGAAATTATTCGATATTTCTGAATACACTCCTACTGATTATTGCAACTAAAATGCCAAGTATGGTTAATATTCATGAATTACAAGAGCAGAAGAACAATTAAAATTGGCTGCTAATCAAGACATGTGAATTTTTATTTACATAACTGTAGACTATGAAGATTACTAATGTGTCCACCAGAGATCAATTGTGATACATGAGGTAGAAAATCCACTGAACGTATAATCCATGTGACCGAATCGTGGAAGCAAAATTATATAAAGACAGTAAAAAACATTGTTTTGAAGTACATAACCTAAAAGTGAAATGAAAACCAAAGAATCTTAACCATGAGCTTCGTTTATTTCTGTGTATTGTTTGTTTCTTCTGTCTGGATTGAAACAAATCGTAATTACGTACATATTATAAAAGCGATATTGAAAACTGTGTGCATTTTTTAAGGTTTTCTTAGAGGTATTTTATATATGAAATTACCAAAAGTTAAAATTGATTATCACGAAAGTAGAGAAATATGGAAATCAACATGAATTTAGAATATTATATAAGAATGCTGGGCAAAATGAGCTAAAAATGTCCGGACCAGTTGATTGGAGGTTTTAATACCAGAATGTCCAGAAATGATGTTTTAAGTTTCGTTTCAAATCCAAGGCAACGACGTAGTAGTTCTACTAATTAATAAGAATGATAAATTGTTTGTTGCTCATAGTTTAAAACTTTTTCGGTTTTCTTTTTAAGTTTGTTTTTCCAATTCGTTATTAATTTAAGTAGTTCGTCAGTTATGTCATGTCAACCTGCTGTCCTAATTCTCAGTTTCCGTCTGCAGTTATGCACTGATTCTCGAACTGTGTTCGCGGAGCTTCCCCAGTTATTACTCAGACAAGTGTACTAATATTGTCTCTTAATATGGGGAACTTTTTTTTTTCAATTCAAAGAATTTTAATGATGATTGTACAGACAAGTTCAATCTTACCTGCACAAGAACAAAATGATTGGAAAAATGCAAAGTGATGATGGGTGAGGGAGATGAAAGTTAATTGTTAACAATAATAAAATGATTTAATGACATGCTATGATATGATGAGAAATAATAATACAATACTGATTTCCTAGAGCTGACATGATGACATGGAGAGAAGATCCTGGAAACCAGTTGGTTGAAGCTGTTGTAGAGTTGATCCGGACGGTTGACGTGTTGACAAAGAAAAAGTTGATGAGTAGTAATCTTCTGAGGTGCGATTGTAGGCTCGATCTTGCGAGAAAATGTCGGCTTGGCGACGAGAATAAAAGTAGCGATGCAATGTGTTCGAACGTAATAACCCTATAGTGAAGGGTTCAACGAGAGAAAATATATGTCGGTTTGGCACCGACAGTAAAGAGTTCGAACTACGATAAGAGAGGCGAGATCAGACATTTTATCCTCTCATTAGTAATAGTAGTAGTAGTAGTAGTCGTTGTACTAGAACTGAATCTCGTGTAGTCGTAGCGTAGAGTAGCGAAGAGAAGAGGCCATGTGGTTTATATAGTTTTAAATTAGTGCGCTGTTGCCAATTTGATTCGATGAATCGATGTGACATTCTGCTAACTCGATCAGGTGTGACGTCTCTTAACGAGACGAGGAAGTTTGGATTCGCCCAACTCTTGCGTGATACAGGATTACCACTCGAATGTAGTCGGCGAAGGAACTTGTAATTAACTCGTTGAATCATAAGATGATGAATAATTCTTCTATTTTTTTTAAGTATACGGCAAAATATTTGAATCGACCTATGGCTTGAAAGGAAAATTTCCTTAGCTCTTCAACAATCAAGATAAATCATTTAAATTGACCAAAGAGATTGTTCTAGAGATGATTCACTTAGTAAATGATTCAATACATTGCCTTAAAAGATTCGACTCACTTGTTTAATGAGAACTTATCAAAAATGTCTGAACAATGATAATAAATTTATTGTCAAAAAAGCAGTACAAACTGTGTATGACCACGTGGAGGACAAACTAATTTACTCTCCCGAAGTAAGCAAGGGACGTATTCCATCAATTCCGATCAAGGGCCCTAAGGCAGAGGCGGATTAAAAAATTTCAGCAAACTCCTAGATAAGATGAAAAGTTAGCTACGTGTTATAATACTAATAGAATATCTACAAATTTGTAATTGAACACAAAAGAATTATTTTACAAGTAAGTATTATTATCGAACTATAGATTATTCGGAAAATAGTATTTATAAATCGTAAGTATTAAAATAATACAATTTCAAGATTTATTGTTTCAATTGAGCCTAGGGAACCTGTAAACAAAATCCGCCTCTACTTGGTTTGGACAAAAACATTTTTTTCGGACAATACAAGTCGGACAATTATTACAATGTAATGAATTCCACAAATACTTCACAGTTCTTAAAACTAACAAGAGTATAAATCAAGAGAATGATGATATCCTTTAACCTTCAAATCTCAAACGATAGTGAAACAAGAATTAGAACCGTAAAGCGCCGTGACCAGATTTAATGGTCTGTTTGCACCTACATCATAAATTATTAAAATGCTCATTGACAGAATAGAGGAAATGTCCCCATTGCAAGTAGAACTCTTCAGTTGTTAAAGCAAAACTAATGTTTTACAGAGTGGAATAAAATGAAAAATTGTATTCCGTTATTATTTATCTCAGAGCTAATTGTTTACTATTCAAGCAATTATCATTTCAAGTAACACATTAGTGATAATTTAGGCAGAGAAAAATTAACAAATGAGAAAATCTTGTACAAAATATGTAAGAGCAGACATTTTAACAGAATAATCCACCTTGAGCTTAATTGTGTGATCGTTAGATTCCAGAATATGAAGACGAGAGTTACTAACCTCAATCCTGACTCCAGTTCACTAAATTAACGTGATACTTCCAGTCAAAGAAATTAAGTAAAGGTGCCTTTCTTACTGTGAGGTTGCAAAGCTCTGAGATCACCCAGCTCATTCAATTCAAGGCTTCTAATACGACATAAAAATCCATTTATTATCATTAAATTTATTCCCATTGTATTCTTCCCGAATTTATTACCTTGTACTTCCCAAGAATGGGACTTTTATTATTATGATCACTTTTCATACAGAAGGATTCAGTTTAAAATATTAGCAATTGCAATGGAATAAAGGTCATTTGGAGACAAAATAATTTTGTATTAGTCCACAAGAATCATGATAATACTTTTTACTACTAATCACAAGCAGGGTAGTTAGAGTTTGGTGTTTCAAACATACCAAACCTGATGGACACAAAATATATTACTGGATTCCTAAACAATGCAGGTTCTGCAAAACTCTTCGAGGAAAGCAATTTAGATTTTGGAAATCACTAAATTAAATATTTTGTCTGAAACTGAAGAGATTATATCACGAGTAAAACATAGCTGTTGATATTTTTATTGGATTTCGAGGTTAGGATTTTCTCCAAGACTCATCTGAATACTCTAACTATTCCTAAATTCAGTCAATTTATCAGGAACTTCATAGAAGCGATTAAAACGCTTTTCAAACTTCTAACCGATTAGGGAACAAATGATTTTTTTTAGGGGAAGCCAAACGACAATTTTTGAAAATTGTTTTCTGTTGTGTACAAAACTTCGAGAATCGCTATAAAAGCGGAACATCAGTTCGTATCCTTAGTTCCGAGTTCAAAACTAAAATAAATAACATTTAAGGAATTGCAAAAAATCCTAGATTTATTCAAAACTAGTTGATTATTATAAACTTAGAAACAATGTGTAATGCGATTGTCTTTGTCACGCCATTGTTATAATACTCTAAATACTCATTAAATTCCTTTTCTCCATGCGTGTTGTTTTATCCTTTCTAATTAAAATAGTTTTTCCTAACTGTACGAAATCTTGTGACGGTTGTATACATCTCTGTAGCCCCATCCTGACCCGGATTTTTCTCCGGTTTTCCTCCGGGTAGCGGCGGATTTTCCGTAGGCGGAAGGGAATGTCAGTTGATACATTTGTTATTATTTATCTCGAATTTTGACTGCACATTATATCTACAAATCATTTTGGAATGATAAACTGATAACAGCGAGGTGGAGTGGAAGTCAAAAGGGGAGAGTAACTTAGGAGTACATTACAGAAGTTACATATGCGGAAAGAAATAAAAAAAATGGTTTAAGCCAGGAAAATATCTTGTCCGATTTCTAACTGGCCATGGTAATTTTAATAAATATTTAAAGAAAATAGGGAAAAACTTAGACAATGAAAAATGTGCATACGGAGAAGGGGAAGAGACTCAAGAACAACTTTTTGTGGGATTTTGCAATATATATGAAACAATAAATGTTGAAGATAATTCAAAATTAATAGGAAGTAGTAACATATACGAAGTTTTTGAAGAATATGTCAATAAGTTAATGAATAGAGAAGAGATCATAGAACAAACCGAGCAGAAATATAGTAGGTAGCGCACGCCTCCACGCGGAGGAGACGGTTTACACCAAAATGGTGGCAAACATAAATATGAATAATACCATAATGATTGCATTGCCTTGCTATAAACACAAGGTAGCAAGGAGGCAAAAAGGAAATGGAAGAAAAAATGATAGAGCGTATTTTATATTTAAAAAATTATAAGAATTTAATCCGCCACTGCTCTTGAGACCTTGATCGGAATTGATGGGATGGTCCCTTGCTTATTTCCGGTGAGTAATTTAGATTATTATCCCCCACGTGGTCACACGACGCAGTTTGCAACTTCTTGTTTGACAGTAAAGTTTATTTATTAGTTCATTTCCTCCTCGTTGCAGATGGCGATCGCCGCACTGACGGCTTTGACAGCAGCGACGACCACAGCGCCCACTTCCGGAGCAGACTCTCCGGTCCCCGCCGCCGCCCCACCCCCAGCCGCCAACGCTACCACCCCCACCTCCAGTGAAGACGCCGACGTGAAGCCTTCCAGCCCCACGCCGGCGGACCCCGCGCAGGACAGGCAATACATCATCGAACTGAGACGCCCTGCTAGAGCTACCAGCGGCAGGACACACGTAAGTGCTTTGCAAAGAGACATATGAGGAACAAAATCCGCTTTTATGTAGGATTTTCCTCCACAACTCCCCCCCCCCCAGGGGACTTACATCTAGTAAGTACGTGTTCGGCGAACACGGGGCCCCGAGCTGAGTCTGGCATTACTTCCACTTACTTGTGCCATGCTCCTTCCT